>JAWQEG010006909.1:0-64185 GCA_033782935.1 Petrolisthes cinctipes
AGAAAGGGTAGAGTAGAGTACCTCCCCTTGTTTTAATAATAACATTGGCGGAGGATTGATGCGGGAGATGAAGAAAATAATGTTGTGTGCGTGGTGTGGTGGGATGAGGGCGTGTAGGATGATAAGGGGAACAGTTGGGTCGTTGTGGTGTGCTGGGGCGCCTCTGCTGCTGCCAACCCGTGCGTTAAGAGCCCCCGCAGAATTTTTCTTTATCTAAGAATAATGGGAAGGGGCGGCAAGATTGTAATATTTTGCCTTCGGTTGGTTTATTACAGAATGCATAAATAATATAGTCGTGTATTTTTCAAGGCAAGATATTTTCAAATATAATAACTTAAGTTTATTGGTGATTATTAATATGTTTATCATAAAATTAACATGTCAGAACATCTATCTGAGGTTCAATATCTGTATAAATGACAATTTTGGCTAACTGTCTTCAGAGTGTAACATTAATAGAGAAGATTCTTGTAGTGTATAATATATTTATGTTATTACTTAATAATCTAACTAAAGAGAAATGAGTTTTGTTTTCATGCTTTATAATCGAGACCTTTTCTTAATGTTTATGGAGGCTGTTTATTGAGAGCTAATAGCCATTTGTGTCTATGGCATTTTCAAACGACAATGGATGGGGTCCTCTCCACAAAATGCTTCGTAAACTGCATGCGTTATATTCTTTATACACGATATTAAAACATTTGTGGTATCGGAATATTGTGAACTGTGTCCCCCTCTCCCATAATTTCATACGGGGTAAAAGTTAGTTTTTGAGCGTTCCACCAGGGTACACCACAGACACGTCATTACATTTTCTCTCCCCATGAGGGCCGGGAGAGCAGATCCTTTTACCCTCATGCTCAGGTTGGCCACACCACTACCACTACTACCACTACAACCACCACCATCACCACCACCACTACTACTACTACCACCACCTTTACCACCACTACCACTACCACTACCACCACTTTTACCACCACTACCACTACCACTACCACCACCACCAAAACCACCACAACTACCACCACCACCAGTACCACCACTACTACCACCACTACCACCACCTTTACCACCACTACCACTACCACCACCACCACCTTTACCACCACTACCACCACTACCACCTTTACCACCACTACCACTACCACCACCTTTACCACTACCTTTACCACCACTACCACTACCACCACCACTACCACCACCACTACCACCACCACCACTTCCCAGTATTACCAGAGCAATTGAGAGGATTATATTAGATCATGAGCCAATTATATCAACTTTTCTATATTAAATCATCTTCTCGCTTGGTGCTTTGAGTGAGTCTAATTTTCTGGTCTTTACCTGTGATTTAAAACCTCTTCCCAGCGCTTCATAATAATAATAATAGAACCTACATCATAATAAATACGCTTTAGAACCACTTCCACGTAAGTTAAAATCCCTTCGCTGCACTTTAAAACCTCCTTCCCCCGGCTTTAAAACCCCGACCCACTTCCCAGGATAAACGCAGTGATTATGATAATATGAAAACGGCCGTATTCTTAGTCCTCTCGTGTGATGTATAGGAGAGGATGGTTAAGGCCCCGATTCCCAAAGGATGCTTGCTGCTCGCTTACACCACCGCCTCAATTTTCGCTTCGTGTGGGAGGGAGGGAGGGAGTGCATGAGGGAGGGAAGGAAGGAAGGAAGGAAGGACGGGGTTGGGTGTATTAATCTGAGTTAAGTTGAGGAAGGTCTGCTTTAGGGATGTTGGGTTGATCGGTGATAATTATGAAGTGTGTGTGTGTGTGTGTGTGTGATATGAAGTGTGTGTGTGTGTGTGTGATATGAAGTGTGTGTGTGTGTGTGTGTGTGTGTGTGTGTGTGTTATATGAAGTGTGTGCGTATGTGTGTGTGTGTGTGTGTGTGTGTGTGTGTATGTGTGTGTGTGTGTGTGTTATATGAAGTGTGTGCGTGTGCGTATGTGTGTGTGTGTGCAGATGATATTAAATCTGTATATACGTGAATGTGTCTGTGTTTCTGTTATTGATAATATATACGGAATATGTCTGTTTTGGAGTGCTAGCAATTTAAGATTAGTTACACAGTACAGATTGTGTGTCCGTCAAATGCACGATATCCGATCTTCTACTTTAACCTGCCCAGAATCGTTCTTGAAAATCGGTTCAGTACGCTACGCTTGAGATATCTTGTTTACAGACAGAATGGACAAAAATAGAGGACGTTTTGTGTTATAACTCGGACTGCACTTTACCCGATCGCCTTCAAGTTGGTTATAATTCTTTCTTGGCCCATATTATCCTTCAAACCTAAATAATATAATAAGCCATTGAAATATTTTGCTTACAGACAGACAGACAGACAGATAAACGGAGGCAAACACATAACCCCCTCCAACTTCACTGACGGATGTAAAAACTTGTGAGTGAATGAGATGCTGCAGTAAATGGGACTCCCTTTCCTAGACCACCTCAGTCAGCCTCAGAACACACCCAGGAATCACTTATTAAATTTATACCGTTTCCTGATAGGACACTTTGTTTATGTGTGTGTGTGTGTGTGTGTGTGTGTGTATGTGTGTGTGTGTGTGTGTGTGTGTGTGTGTGTATGTGTGTGTGTGTGTGTGTGTGTGTGTGTGTGTGTGTGTGTGTGTGTGTGTGTGTGTGTGTGTGTGTGTGTGTGTGTGTGTGTGTGTGTGTGTGTGTGTGTGTGTGTGTGTGTGTGTGTGTGTGTGTGTGTGTGTGTGTGTGTGTGTGGCTGAGTTTCGCCTAACTTGTTAAACTTGGCTAACGATTATGGCACTCCTCCAACCAGCGATAAAGCAAATTTGTTAATAAATGGAACAAAATTGTTAATATTGTGAAGTTGCTTTAATTTCATGTATATTTAAACCCCTTTTAGCTGATGCGGATTATCTATAAATAAATATAACCTTTGTGTCCGGGTATAGAGCTAACACACGTCTATTCAGTGACATCCTTGTTATGTCATATCTCAGTACATCGTCATAGGTACAGTCACGAGCACTAACAAGTATACAGCTTTGGTTGAAGCTTTGAACCAACAAACTAATTCTAATGGAGATCTTATTGTGCATTTATTTACTGTTTCTATGTATTCTAAGCACACCTGAATACTTATTAGTGTTTGTAACTGTACACTCGGATACCATAGTCTCTAGCTCACCTGACTCGAAGCCCGAGATCTGAAGCAGGTGGTTTCTGGACGACAGCCCACCCAAAGCATCACGAGGCTACACACATCTCCAACCAATGGAGGCTTTGGGTGGGCTGTCGTCCAGAAACCGCCTGCTTCAGATTTCGGGCTTCGACTCTGGTGAGCTAGAGATTGTGGTGCGCGATTGTACAATCACAATCAAAAGTCCTGTCTCTGGTAAAATAAAGTGACCATTTGAGTGAATCTTATGAACCATATTACAAAGACCAAAGGATACATAGTTTTTATAATACCACATAATTCATTCGAAGGTGCTGACAGGACAAATGAACGTCGTGACTGTACCGTACAATTTTTTTTTTTTATAATACTAATATGTTAAGTTAAAACCAACCTATATATATAAACCATTGTTGATACTTTCTCTTTGTTACATCCGTAGCATCAGACTATTTCACACAGAGTCCTAAAATGGTGAGAAATGTTTGACAGAGTGTACAAGAAGAAAATAATAATGTTTGTGGGTTGTTGCAAGCGAGCGAGCGAGCGAGTGAGAGAGAGAGAGAGGACGGGGTGGGGGAGGGGTGAGAGAGAGTGAGGGGGTGAGAGGAGAAGGGGGGGAGGGGGAGAAAGGGGGAGGGGGAGAAAGGGGAAGGGAGAGAAAGAGAAAGGGGATGGGAGAGAAAGGGAGATGGAGAGAGATGGAAGGGGAGGGAGGGAGAGAGAAAGAGGCGAAGGGAGAGAAAGGCGAAGGGAGAGAGAGAGGGGGAGGAAGAGAGAGAGGGGGAGAGAGAGAGAGAGAGGGGGAGGGAAAGAGATAACAACACTCAATGATAAGGGAAACTTGTATGGGTGAATACAAGGGAGAGGAAAGAATTATGGTGTGAAAAGAATTTAAAAGGTTGGTTGGTTGGTTGGTGGAAATCGGAACAGAGGAGAGACGGGAGGACAAAGTGTGAAAACCAAAAAAGACACACCTGAGGTAAGAGGAAAAAAAAAAAAAAAATCTATATACACACAGGAGACAACTTAATTAAGGAACCTGTGATCATGTATGAAAATTGAAGGCTTCCCATTCCAACTAACTATGCCACGAAACAAGCTCCTTCCCTATAGGTGGTGTCTCGTGGCAATATTTGTAGACCTCTATTATATCTCCAATTTTCTCACTACATACACCACTGCCCTAGAGCTTCTGTGTTAAAAAAAAAAAATATAAAAATAAATAAAAAAAAAAAAAAACAACGGACCAACATATTTTCATTTGTGAGCTAACATTTACAGTGGCTTGCATCCTAACCTTTCACAGAGTGTTTTCATGTTAGACTTTCGTATTTTTTTCTCTCTCTGAGGAAAAAATTACTTGGCATGAGTATAGATTTCCAAATGATAATATGTGTATAACTTAAGACAAATCAATGCTTGCACTAATATGTATAATTTTGTATACATGTATGTATGTATGTATGTATGTATGTATGTATGTATGTATGTATAATTTTCTGTCCGGTTCGTAGGATAAATGGGATGTGAGGAACAAGGTGCTTTATTTGTCCAACAGCATTTTACAAAGATTCTTTTGAATGAACTAAACTAAGTAATTAGATCTTGAAGCGTATTAATTCTGTAATAACACATCGTAATATAAATGTCTGCTCACTGCTCCCACTTATATTCCAACCAAAAATCAAGTTGTCATATACAAACAAGTCATACAATTCTGTTTGGTGACGCTCCAATATCATTATGCTGATGTGTTAAGGTTTTGAGATTCTAAAATTGTATCGCCTCAAGAAAAACTTTCAGGATTTTATCGAGCTTTAAACATTTAATAATCTTGAATGCTTCCCACACAACGCGACAACTATTTTCATAATGCCAAAATGTGTTTACGGAGAAGTCAGTGTATCTTTATTAAGACTGTGTAAACTAACCGCATAACTTTGGAGTGACATAGCTTAACTAGTGGCATATTTTCACTAATCTCAGAGTTTTATCAGCAGAATTAGCCACCAACACGTACAGTATATTATTATTTAGTTGCCTTTCACACCACACCTTGAGTCAGTTCAGAAGGATTCGTTTGAGTAAGTTCCTTCACATAAATTTATATATATGGACTGCACGAGAGGTCATTAAAGTAATCAAAAAGAGATTACCTCTATATGGAACACACAAACATAGCAATAAACTTCCTTGCCCACCCTCTCTCTATATATATGTATTAAGGGATCTGTGATATATGTACTGTAGTCGACCAATGGGAGGCTACGGATTCCTTCAAACCGTCTCACACAACAGCACTTACTCATGGAAATGTTGTTTCGTGCAATAGTCTGGAGGAATCATCAGTAATATATCACCAACCAACCAACCAACCCGACAGCATCACAGCTCCTCTAACGTCAAGTATATACAGAGTGGTGTGCTGAATATGACAGTCCGTGTATCATGATAATATAAATAACTTCCTCCCGGCAATTCACACCAAGGCAAGAAAATAAAAATGAGTCCCCTTTCCAACGTCGACCATCAATTGACAGGAGTGCTTCTAGTGACCGTGACCATTACATTATATTTACACTTATAGTATATATAGGTTATTTACACACGGTGGTATATTTACACTAGATTACTAACACTTACAGTACAGGCTATTTACACACGGTGGGTTATTTACACTAGATTACTAACACTTACAGTACAGGCTATTTACACACGGTGGGTTATTTACACTAGATTACTAACACTTACAGTACAGGCTATTTACACACGGTGGGTTATTTACACTAGATTACTAACACTTACAGTACAGGCTATTTACACACGGTGGGTTATTTACACTAGGTTACTAACACTTACAGTACAGGCTATTTACACACGGTGGGTTATTTACACTAGATTACTAACACTTTTAGTATGGTATAGGCTATTTCTTGGGCCAAAGATACGAGTCTACCAAAATAATGTATTGATTTATATACCGTATATATGGGGCCGGTGATATATATATTATGAGTCGATTAAAGTGGAGCATCTCTTGTTGGTGAAATGGATGGTGTGTGATTCCTCCCAAGCCATGACAGGAAACAGATGCCATTAATGTTTGTTACTTTTATGAGGGATCGGTTTCGTGGCCTATTTGTACCCTCTATAAAACTCTCCCGTTAAATTGGAGGCTGGTGATTCGTTCGTCCACTCTTTGCTATGAAATATTTACATCTACTGAATTAAGCACAATGTTATGTTTCCCTCCACTTCACTTCTTCTTCAACAACACTATCACTAAAATGAAAAAAAAAAATAAAAATAAAATAATAATAATAATAATAATAATAAATAAATAACATGGGATTACGAGCATTGTTGAAGTTATGGTGTTGTTATAATATAAAGGCCTACTTGTATGTTTATAAGCATAGCAATATTCTATTCGTTTTTATCTTATCTTGATCATCCAAAGATAATGGCACTGGTTTGGTTGTAATGTTGTGTGTGTGTGTGTGTGTGTGTGTGTGTGTGTGTGTGTGTGTGTGTGTGTGTGTGTTTCTATTGTAATGGACTCTCTTGTGTGTGTGTGTGTGTGTGTGTGTGTGTGTGTGTGTGTGTGTGTGTGTGTGTGTGTGTGTGTGTGTGTGTGTGTGTGTGTGTGTGTGTGTGTGTGTGTGTGTGTGTGTGTGTGTGTGTGTGTTTCTATTGTAATGGACTCTCTTGTGTGTGTGTGTGTGTGTGTGTGTGTGTGTGTGATTTGTGATTCCCATAAAGTTCTTACTCGTGTTTATAGTTAGGGATTGTGGTGTGTGTGTGTGTGTGTGTGTGTGTGTGTGTGTGTGTGTGTGTGTGTGTGTGTGTGTGTGTGTGCGCGGTTTGCAAGGAAGAGAATAAGTGTATGGGTTTCCGTGTGTGTGAGAGAGTATGGGTTCCAGTAATAATAATGATAATAATAATAATAATAATGTGTGTGTGTTAGTGTGTGTTTGATTTTTCTTGTGAATGAAGATCTGTGATTGTGCGTAGGTGGGTGTATATAAGTATGTAAGTATCTATTTATGTTTGTATGTATGTATGTGTGTGTGTGCGTGTGCCTATACTTCCCCACACAACACATGTAAGTCTGCAGCTCTGCTTTAACCCCTCCCTCACCATCCTTCCCTTCTCACCCACCAACCAACCCTCCATCCCTTTCCTTCCTTCCTTCCTTTCTTCCTTCATCTTCCTTATTACCTCCCAACTTCCGTTTCTCCTTCCTAGTAGTAGACCCACATTATTATTATTATCATTATTATTATTATTATTATTATTATTATATACCGACACATATAAATATATTTTTTTTACTCTCAATATTACTTCTACTTTATCACTCTGACCTTTTGGACTACTCTTGGCAATTTTTTTAGTTTTTTTCTCCCATTACTCGCCTCATGTTCCACCATCTTACTTTTTAGATCCAATCCACTTCTTATAATCTTCTCCATCGATGTTTTACCTTCCTCAAGTCTTACCCTATATTTTTGGACTTGCATCTCTCTTACTCTCTTTCTACATCTTTTTCTCTTTTTCTCTCCCTCCCTCTCTCTTTCTCCTTCTCCCTCATCTCTCTTTCTATATCCTTTCTCTCTTCTCTCTTTCTATTTCCTCTCTCTCTCTCTCTCTCTCTCTCTCTCTCTCTCTCTCTCTCTCTCTCTCTCTCTCTCTCTCTCTCTCTTTCCTCTCTCTCTCTCTCTCTCTCTCTCTCTCTCTCTCTCTCTCTCTCTCTCTCTCTCTCTCTCTCTCTCTCTCTCTCTCTCTCTCTCTCTCTCTCTCTCTCTCTCTCTCTCTCTCTTTACTTCATTTTCTACTTCATCACTTCAGTTTTTTTGGGACGCTCAACTTTTTCCATTCACTCTCTCCTTCCTTACTCAATTACTGTGTCTTTTTTGCTCCCATGTATCAGGTTTTTCCTCGCTCACTCCTCGTTTTCCTTCACCACCACCAGACACTTTTTTTTTTTTTTTTTTTTTTTTTTTTTTTTTTTTTTTGGGGTAGGGTGGGAACTCGAAAAACTCCATCACCATTTTCTGCTTTCCTTCACTTTCATTTCCGCCTCCTCTTGCTCCTCTTCGTTCACCTCGTCCCTACATATACACCAAGGCTTTTTTTTCTCTCTCTCCTCCCTACTTTCTCCATTTCGCATAGATGACTTCTCGCCCTCCTTACATGTTAATAATCACCCTCCTCCCTTGCCTTATATACACGCCTGACTCCACTTCTTCTTATACCTAACGATAACCTTCCCCTTCCTTCCTTCCTTCCTTCCCCTGGCTTACAAATCCCTCGAGTTTCGATTCCTGGATCTGAGACAGCATGAATGAATGGTAAGGGTAAGCCCTGATAGAACCTCCAATTAACGAGTACCAATGCTGAGGAATCAAACTGTATAGGGGAAGGGGAGAGACTGACAATGTTTGGTGTATGTGTAAAGAGAGTGTGGCGGCAACTGTACGGGAATTATTGTCCTCGTTAAGGTGAGATTCTATTGTTGGTGAATTGGAAGGTCTTCGATTCCTCCAAACTATGCCACGAAACAGCAGATCCCCGATATATTAATACCAGTAAGAGCATCTGTTTCCTGGTATAGTTTGGAGGAATCAGTAGACCTCATCTATTTCACCAACACTATAATATCCTCTTAATTAAAGTGTCCTGTGTGTTAGACGATGGCCGGTACAGTGGCTACATAAACACTACATGAAGCCCAATATTGTTCCAGTCACCACCCTCGCCTAGACCAGTAAATGTCATGCATATAATATTCATCATCACAAGAGCAGCATCAAGTCGTCTGAGCGCCTTACTGTCTCACCAGCAAAATAGTGTATATCTAGCATCCTCATAAATGATATTGGGTAACGCGTCCAGTGCTCATGAGTATCTAAATTTGCTGATGACAGGAAAATTGGTAAATCGTCGAAAATGTAAATTAGGCGACAGCAAACTCTGGAGGAACGAGATTTATGTTCTTTCTATACACTGACTGACTCTGCTCACCTACATTAGCTTTTAGCAAATGAACTTTATCAATGGCAAGTCAAAAGTACCGCCGCCGCCACACACACACACACACACATCATGGTTGACTGATACGTGTGAATCCACCCGAACCCTGACTGAAAGAACTCCATTGACGAGGCACCTGATGAGGGGAAACGTGTTGATGGTACGGACGGTAAGTAATGATGCTTCTCATATTGGTAATGGGATACTGTACGTAGTTTGTGTTCTTTATCGGATATTAATGTTGGTTGTCTGGAGTTAATATATTTGTTGTTCTTGATGTGGTCCAGAGTGTTACCAATACATATATGCTGTACATACACAAAGTTTGAGACTCCTTTTTAGGTATACACATACTCATACACAAAGTTAAACTCAAACTTATGTACACACACACACACACACAGACACACACACACAGACAAACACTCACGTAAGTACGACGCAATTCTACTGAATGGTCTAAAAATATCTGTGTTTCTACGAACTGAACAAAACATTCACATTCATGTTATGTTCTAAATGGACCAGGGATACATCGCTGTTGCACTCAGGTTTGTTGTAATTCTTCTAAGGAGCTTACAGAAAAATGGTGCACATTTCCTGAATATATATTAAAGAGTGGATGAATAGGATGGCAAACCAGTGGCTTCGACTAGGAAGAATTTGGAATTTTTCGATTTTATTTTAAAAGTCCATCTCACTGTAAATGTCAGCTTGTTATCTGAACTGACTGAATGTATTTCCCTACAAAAAAAAGTTAACAAAATAACATGGCAGTAGGATCAGATATGTATGTATGTGACGGTGAATTGTAGCAGAGAACGAGTGATTTTTTAGCTGGGTAATGGTGGTGGTGGTGGTGGTGGTGGCTTTGGTAGTGGTGGTGGTGGTGGTGGTGGGTATGACAAATCACACAGGGAAGGTAAGAGTGATGTTGTGGTGGTGTGATGTATTGTACTACTCTTGTAATAAATAGGTTGAGTGTTGAGCATTGTTGGCTGTGTAGTGCTTTATACAAATAGACGGATGGTGATATGAATAAATGTTAAAAGTGAACAACAATATCGAAAAATGAGAAAATATTTATTCAAGTATATGCATGCATCAGTCAATAAGTATAATACGTGAAATAATACAAACCAAATATAATAGGAATAAATATATTTGGTAAACGTTCACGAAAAAAAAGGAAATGTAGTGATAAAATATAAAGAACGCTGCTACCAGAGTCTGAGAATAACATAGTGCCTGGAGGTGAACTGTTCTCAGAAGGCTACCTACAGTTATTGTGCTTTTTCTCTCCCACATCCCTATACTTTTCCTGAGATTCCTGTTATACTCTGCTATAATGTACACACTTATGTGCAAGTAGAAAGAATCTGAGTGATGCATAAATGTGTTGTTGTGTGTTATCTCTTAATTAATGGTCACAGTTCAAGCAGAACAAGAAAATAATCAATGAAGTTCAAGATATGTGAACACAGACATGCACCACAATCATTGATAATGGATGTTCCACCTTCCTTTTCCACAGACAAGCCCAAGAATTTAGAAATATGATAAAAGGCGTAGCGGCACCCTCTACAACCTATTCCTTCACGCCCTCCCATCCTCCCCAATCAATATCACGATCATCTCCAGTGCAGATGACCGAGAAATATCGCACTGCAAACTTCAAGCCAACAAAGCCACTAGCAATTAGCGACTATGTAGACACAGTTTCAAACTCTGGTTGACCTACAATAGCATGTCCGCATCATATACATAATTATCAATGAAACTATCGACCCTAGACGGATATAAACACAACTAACAACTCCCGTTTAATTAACAGTAACGCAAAGATACTCAGTCTCTCCCTGGACCCCCTCATGACTTCTCTATACAACACATAAACACTCTATACAACACATAAACACTCTATACAACACAAACACTCTATACAACACATAAACACTCTATACAACACAAACACTCTATACAACACATAAACACTCTATACAACACAGAAACACTCTATACAACACAAACACTCAAAGCCAAACCATCACCACAATTCAAAGCACAAGTAACATTCACAAGCCAACCATAAGGAGAACTATAAACTACCCTTGTTAACAACCAGCTCAACAACATGTACACATAAACTGCACACGCCCAAGTCGAGTTCAGGCCACCTCAAAAAATCAACAGACAAAGTTCATGCAACACATAACAAAGCACCCAGAACAATATCCGGCTGCTCGAAGTCCACCACAAACATCAGTCACTTTCACCATGACCCAAAAATCTCCCCAGTACAAAACCACCTACATATGAGAGTAGTTGGGTTGATCTTGCTACCATCACAGAGCCTCTACCACCCATGCAACTTCAAGCTTCATCGCCCTTCCACGAAACGGAATATCCACCACAGCGTCATTCTCCTGAAATATTATTATCAAATTGCTTCACCCAACCACAAACACGACCCCCTCCGGACACACATGCAAAATAATACATGTGTCTCTGCCATCTTAAATTATGCAACCCACTATTATACTCCAAGAAAGCCTCAAATCTTTTACAACTTCCGAATTATCCATCCATGAAAAAGTCAGAGTACATCTTGCCACACTGAAATTTACAACAGCCTCCACCTTCCCTCAGTGAACACCAGCACGCACTACAACCAACACAAAAGCCCTGCTGCCCACTCTGTAATAAAACACTACACACACGCACACACTTTTACAGGAAGTCTACGCTATATTCTCAACACAGACAGACAATGCTTCAACAAAACCCACTGGAAATAATCTCTTGAGGAAACCGGTAGGAGTTGCCGGTATTCTATAGATAGACCACAAGGTTAACGACGATGTAATCTGAAACTATATAAAGAAAACCTATAACGACAGGTAATATGATAAGTGTCACGAACCTCAATCATTGGTGAGATTACTATCCTATACCTGCCAACAAAATAAATGCCCCTCAATAACAGAACGAGGAAATATATACATTCTTTTTATTATCTTATTTTTCACAAACATACAAACACCCAGACAGCGACTCACATAAAAATATGGAATCGTGATCTTGTGACTCTTAAGTAATATTCGCCTAAAATTTATTCTTTGCCTGTGGTGTCCCTTTTGCTCTTTTACCCTCTCCCCGACCAAGCCAACCCACGTCTGCCTAACTCTATCCCCCACTCATCTACCCACACACTCCCTTGACTCCTCCA
Organism: Petrolisthes cinctipes; assembly: GCA_033782935.1. Lineage (NCBI taxonomy): Eukaryota > Metazoa > Arthropoda > Malacostraca > Decapoda > Porcellanidae > Petrolisthes > Petrolisthes cinctipes. The sequence goes on from JAWQEG010006909.1 coordinate 12,452, forward strand.
TCACCCTTCGTCTTGCTAACCCATTCCCCCCCACTCACTTACCCACTCACTCTCTTAACCTCCTGCCTCCACCCTTCTGTTACCTAATCTTCTCACACATTCACTCACTCACTCGTATATCCATCATCTCCCAAACCTCACATCCACTCATTACCCTTTCTCTGGCTTACTCACCCAAACAAACCCCTCTCCCACCCTTCTGTAACCTAACCCATCAGCCCATCAACCCACTCTTGTTCCCAATACCCAACCCACTCACGTATCACTCAATCCCCTTCCCACCCTCCCCTCCCACCCACTCAATCACCCTCGTTTCCCCACCCACCAAACCACCCTTTTGAAACCACCCACACACCCAATAACCCTCATGCCCTTTCTCCCTTGCCACCCTAAACTCTCTCTTCACAACCTCATAATCTTTCCTCTCACACTTTAATCCATTCGCTTCCTCGAGCTCTCACTCTATCTCTACCCACTCTCACTCACTCACTCCCCTCCTCTCCCCCCACCCCACCCACACACTCTCTTTCTCTTTCCCCACCTCTCTCTCTCTTTATGTCCTTCACTCGCTGGCTCTCATCTCACTCTCTTTCTCACGCCTTCACGCTCTCCTTCCCTCTTACGTTTTCTCCTTCCCTCACCGTTTCCTCGTTTCCTTCCTCCTCCATCCTTTAACTCTTCGTCTCTCCTGCTACTTTCTACTTTCCTTACTCTTTTACTCTAATATTTTCCCATCCACTTCGTCTCTTGAGGTCAAATTCTACTTTCTACAGTATCCTATATTTCCTATCCTACCCTTTCCTCTTGTACGACCCCTTCCAGTCTCTCTCTCTCTCTCTCTCTCTCTCTCTCTCTCTCTCTCTCTCTCTCTCTCTCTCTGTCATCCTTTACACACACACACACACACACACACACACACCCTAAGAGATAATCCGAACAACAACAACAACAACAACTCTCCAAACACACACACACACATATTTTGTTTTCCCACGACCTATACATATTTCGTGTTTGGTGTGTTCTGTCGTGTGTTGTCCTTGGGCGAGATGGCTGTGGGTATAGGTAGGTAGATAGGTGTACTGCCTGGTGCTGGTATATGGGGAATCTAGTTGTCAGTCAGGTCGCTCTTCGCTATTCTGACGGTAGGAATTTCATATATGCCATTTCGGTCAACCGTTTCCTGCCCTTCCAACCTCACTTTACCAATATATAAATATGTGTTTTGTTCTTCGTGTATTATATTTATCTTTTGTTTGCTAAGCCAGTCTTTTATTGTCGTTATCATTCCATTGCACTTGTTCGCTTCCTTCGTTTCATTTCTTCATGTATATCGGTATATATCAAATTCTTGCCCTTGCATAATATCTCACTCTTTTATCATGCATAAGAAAATTTCCGGCACTGAGGTCAAAAAGTATTTTTTATCATGTACTCCCTTGACAAAATACCTGATATCTATCTATCTATCTATCTATCTATCTGTATATATATATATTATATATATATATATATATATATATATATATTATATATATATATATATATATATATATATATATATATATATATATATATATATATATATATATATATATATATATATATATATATATATATATATATATATATATATATGTGTGTGTGTGTGTGTGTGTGTGTGTGTGCGTTCTCTTACTCTTACCACCAATTATTTTCTTCCTGTAAAAATAACTGTATTCAAAAGTTCAACATAGTATTATATTTTCTTACCACTATTACATTTTCTTTCTACATAACGTTTCCTCACATTTAATACGCCAGTTTCTCTCATATATACTCTACTGTATATAATTGATATATTTAAAACATTGCCCTCGTTGTTGATACAAGAGTTTTCTCTCGTTCCTCGTTTTTCTTAATTAATTTGGCTGGTTCTGTCCCCCGTCCGCGCTGCTCTAACTCACTTACCCACTTGGACTCTATTGGAAGACAAACACGGCCTGACCTATTGCTCCTGGCGCTAATTCCTGGGATGTTGGACGACTTTGATAATTAAATTGCTGGATCTCTTCTGCTTCCTTGACGCAGAAGGGATCGAAGGACTCTTAGAACCTTTATTACTGAACAGCGCAAATTTTTCACGAAGTCTCCTATAATAAAAAAAATTAGTGGAAAGGCAGAGATAAACAATTACATATTATACATCAAATAAAATTAAAATTCATACATCATAAATCCTCCAATTTTTGTAAGAAATTAATTAATATAAAGTAAGAGATAAACAATTACATATTTTATGGGGAGACTCTTTAGACTCAGAGGGTAAAATTCCTACTAACTCTGCCAAGAAACAAATCCCTATTAGTACCATTGAGGGCGTCTGTTTTCTGGCATACTCTGGAGGAATCGGGGACCTTCCAATTCACCAACAAGTGAATCTCCCCTAAATTAAATCAAATAAAACACCCATTCCTTTAGGGGGAAGTTTTGTGTTGGTAAATCTGGAGCAACTGAATCCTCCAAACTATTCCAAGCAACAACAGAACACCATTATTTTTGCTCTTCTGGTCCTGTTTCCTAGCATACTTTAGAGAAATCAAGGCACTCCAATGTACCAAAATTGTATTACCACCTTAATTAAAGACCTATAAGAACTGGAGAGCAAAGAGAAAATTATCTAGGAATCGTTTTTTTTTATTTTTTTATTTTATTTTAATTTTTTTTTTTTTTTTTTTTTTTTACAGCGTGTTTTGCTGACAATTGCTATGATCAGAATACGGAAGGGTGTGCCAACGGAAAAAATATATATGTCAAGCATTTACCACAGTTAAAGGCTGAAAGGATTTTTTTTGTTTGTCACATCGGTACTGGTCTGTTTATTTATCCATCCATCCATCCAGTGACCTAAAATATTCCAGGTGAAAAAGTTTAATTGTTTCAGCTTTTCATATTTCCTTTTTTGCCAGTTTGTGTTACGTTATTGGGAAGGATACTGTGTTAGTGTGTGTGTGTGAAGGAGAATTTGTGTGTGTGTGTGAGAGAGAGAGAATGTGAGTGTGTGTGTGTGTGTGTGTGTGTGTGTGTGTGTGTGTGTGTGTGTGTGTGTGTGTGTGTGTGTGTGTGTGTGTGTGTGTGTGTGTGTGTGTGAGTGAGTGAGTGAGTGAGTGAGTGAGTGAGTGAGTGAGTGAGTGAGTGAGTGAGTGAGTGAGTGAGTGTGTGTGTGTGAGAGAGAGAATGTGAGTGTGTGTGTGTGAGAGAGAATGTGAGTGTGTGTGTGAGTGTGTGTGAGTGTGTGTGTGTGTGTGTGTGTGTGTGTGTGTGTGTGTGTGTGTGTGTGTGTGTGTGTGTGTGTGTTTTGTGCCGGGTGTGTGTGTGTGTGTGTGTTTTGTGCCGGGGTATGAATGTATATATGTGTGTGTGTGTTTTGCCTGGGGTATGTATGTATGTGAGCTGTGCCAGGGGTAAGTACTGTATGTATGTATGTGTGTGAGTGCCGTATGTGTGTGTGATTGTGACTGCTGCGTGTGTGTATGTATGTGTGTGACTGCCATGTGTGTGTGTGTGTGTGTGTGTAGAATGGGTTACCGATGACCGGCCCCTTTCTTCCCCCTCTCCTTTGTTGCCTTAATATGACGTTTTTATTATTTGAAGTGTCTGCCTCCCTCTCCGGTCTCCTGGCACACTGGCTGTCTCTTCCTCTCTTCTCCCATTGCCACCTTCTTTTACGGTTGCTGATGTAGGAGACAAACACACGAACACGAACACGCACTCACGGACACGAACACACACTCACGCACACGGCAATACACGAACACACACTCGCGCACACGGCAATACACGAACTCACACTCGCGCACACGGCAATACACGAACACACACTCACGTACACGGCAGTTCACGAACACACACTCACGCACACGGCAATACACGAACACACACTCACGCACAGGGCAATACACGAACACACACACTCACGTACACGGCAATACACGGACACACACACACACACACACGGACACGGATACCACTGAGTGTGTGTGTATTCTGGCAGAGTTAGGATGAATCGGCAGTAGCCTTCCAGTTTACCTTCAAGAGAACCAACCTCACTTTAAAATACTACACACTCCTCCATCCATGACCTGCGAGAGAGGGAGGAAGGGATAGAGATGGAATTATGCTTTTATCGACTCCAATTGACTCCCATTTCGATTCCAATTGCTGGTTCCATTGCATTACCATTTATCGCCTCGATGACTTTACTTCTCCTATTATGCATGTCTGTATACGAACCCTGCCTGGCTGTTGCTTGATATGTTAACGTTGATGAGTGTTAAAGTAAGTGTTAAAGTAAGTGTTGTGTTTGTGTGTGTGTGTGTGAGAGAAAGAATGTATATGTGTGTGTGTGAGAGAAAGAATGTGTATGTGTGTGTGTGAGAGAAAGAATGTGTATGTGTGTGTGTGAGAGAAAGAGTGTATGTGAGTGTGTGTGTACAAGTGTGTGAAAGAAAGAGAGTGTGTGTGTACATGTGTGTGAGAGAAAGAGAGTGTGTATGTGAGTGGTGTACATGTGTGTGAGAGAGAGAGAGAGAGAGTGTATGTGTGTGTGAGAGAGTGTATGTGTGTGTGTGAGAGAGTGTATGTGTGTGTGTGAGAGAGTGTATGTGTGTGTGTGAGAGAGTGTATGTGTGTGTGTGAGAGAGTGTATGTGTGTGTGTGAGAGAGTGTATGTGTGAGTGCTTATGTGTGTGTGTATGTGTGTGTGTGTGTGTTCACGAGGGGTTGTGCTGAATTCGCCTAACATTTCTCATTATATTTCCATCCGTAATGTCGTAGAATTTCCTTTCTCCTTTACAGGGAAATAAGTTCCATTTCATATCGTTTTCTGTGGAATTTCAACCGTATGTAACATGTTGACGACAACACCCGAGATGTGTTGTGTTCCCAGAGCCAATATCTTTCCACACACACACACTAAAAAAAAAAAAAAAAAAAAACACACACACACACTAACACAAAAACAAGCAAACTCTCACACACAAACACACACAAACGAACACAAAAACAAGCAAACACTCACACACAAACATAGACAAACAAACACAAACAAACACACACACACACAAACACACAACACAAACAAACACACACACACACTAACACAAAAACACACACACACTAACACAAAAACACACACAAAAACACACACATACATACACACAAAAACACACACAAACAAACACACACATATTCGAAGCATAATCATTTGATGCCCCGTCTGTCTTAACATTTTTTATTTTACTCACATTAACCTTCACCTCTGCTGCCGTTTGTGTGGCAATTAAACACTTAAAGGAAGAAGTCTGAATCTTTGTCCCGGATCTTCATGAATAAATGCAGACACGAAAGGAAAACAATTTAAGTTCCTGCACAAGTTAACACCGAGGTGAATAATGGATAAGTTCAGACATTCAACACGACCATTGGAAATAACACTTTAGGGTATAGTACACATTTGATATTATATTGGAGTGCTTCAATTCCTCCATAGTATGCCAGGAAACAGGACCTAACGAGCAAATATAATGGTAGGCTGTTGCTTGGAATAGTTTGGGTGAATCAGTTACTCCACATTTACCAACACTGTACTACCCACTTAATTAAGGGACTCCCGTGATGTTGTTAGAAAATTGGAGGTAAACGAGTCCTTCAAATATTGACACTAAACACTACCTATATTGAAAGAGCTTGTTTCGTGGTATGGTCAGGAGCATCAAATTCTCATACACGTTCACATGGTACAGTACTTATTGGGAGATGCTCTTGTTGGTGAATTGGAAGGTCTCTGATTCCTCCAAACTATGACACGAAACAACAGATCCCCTATTAGTAACATTGAGGTGATTTGTTTCCCTGCATAGTTTGAAGGAATGACAGACCTTACAAATTACCAAATAGAGAATATCCCATTAACACTACTTTGCCGTGTCTCGTATAAAAGGAAGGGAGTGTGGAAACATTTTGCAACAGTTGGCCACGGTCACACACGATCCTTCATTTTTGTTGGGCGAGTTGAGTTCAGCCACTAAATTCACTTGGCAGGAGGAAGATGGCAGAGCTAACTTTCTACTTCGAAAAATTTTCACCTCGGTTTTAGAGAGTGGGCGTGTGTTGTGTTGTGCTGTGTTGTGTTGTGTTGTTGGACACTCGTGATGGAGAATAGTGGCCTATACTGTTTTGGTCAGGTCAAAACAGTTTATGGTGAAATCTGCAGGTTTATTTTTTACTGTTTCAGTCAGGTCAGGAGAGTTAATGGTTAAGGGGGTAGTAGATGTTTGGTACATTGGACAGTCTTGATTCATCCAAAGTATGCCAGGAAACAGGAGAAGATCAACAAATATATTGGTGTCTTGTTGGTTGGAATACTTTGGAGGAATTAGTTGCTCTAGATTTACCAGCTCTCTACTACCCCCTTAATAAATTAAGCATACGGTGAAATCTGCACATGCATTAATTACCTTCGTCTGTACTTAAATGTTATCTCGGACTAAATGATATAAACATTAATAATGGACAAGTATATAACCGTAAAGCATCAGATAAATAATTTTAACCAAAACTATATCAGTCCTAAAAATGATCATGTGACGCACCGACAACAAACATAATGACAAAATAGTTTGGAATTTCACTCCATAGTTTTAAAATTACCAAGTTGAAAATTAGGTTTTGTTCGCGATTACACATGTGGTGAAAAAATACAAAATCATGACCTCGATCTGTGTTTGTATGTTGAATAAATACTATGACAACACAACAACACAGGATCGAGGACAACTGTACTGGGTAAAACAATGTTCGACTCATCCTGCCGGCAACAACCCACACGGCTCAACAATACCAAGGTCGCGTATACAGAGGTGTCAGATCTTGCCGAGACAGTAACCCCAAACCACGAGTTGTGAGCTGAGTTTGAAGCACTTGAGGGAGGGAAGGTGGGGGGGGGGAGGGAATGGTTGAGATATGGATGGTGGAGTGTGGAGAGACGGGAGGAGGGGGAGGGATGGCGGAGAGAAGGAAGGGGAGGGGGGTGTGAGTGGAGAGACGGGAGGGGAGGTGTTAGTGGAGAGACGGGAGGGGGGGTAGGGATGGCGGAGAGAAGGAACGGGAGGGGGGGGTGTGTGAGTGAAGAGACGGAAGGGGAGGGGAGAGGGGGGATAGTGAAGATACGGATAGGAGGGGGGGGGGGATGCCTGTCTGTACGGCGTGAGATCAAACATGGCAGGGGGCAAGTCATTTTTTTGTTTTGCTCTCTAGGGAATGTTGTGTTCGTCACCACCATATGTCACTGTAATCACTTGGCTTGTCCACACTGACTGAGTTGGCACCGTAGCGCGTTTCATTAGAGCAAACACGAACCTGTAAACCTTGTCTCTTGTTTCGTCTCGCTTGTTGTATGATTCGAACTTACCAACCCTCCCACATCACCCGAATCATCACACTGAATCCACGCTACATCATTGTTCTTTAAGGGGGAAGTACTGTACAGTGTTGGCAGATCTAGAGCAACCAATGGGGAATTTCTGGAACTAATCCGCTAGATGTCACTGCTGTGCAGTCAGTTCATGCGACATGAGCTAAAATATTGTTTTTTAAAATCCCATCAGCATACAAATGCATAGAACCTTGATCATTATGATACTTTCGAAATCCTGCATCGACTTTTTAATACCCTGTATGGACAATTTTGAGATAAGTTGGTTAAATTAGATATTTTTGTTTCGTGATTATCGACCTTCTGCTGTCGATATTTAAAGTAAGGCATATGCCAAGGCTAAAATCTATTTATTTGGACAATACAAATAAATATGATTAAGACTGTACTACATATTATGACGTAACATACCCAGTAACATGGTAATATATAGATATAGTTATTTTTGTGGAGATATTAGCATCTCCTTCACCAAGTGAGCGACAAGGCAAAAGTAGCCGAGCGAGACTCGTTTCCTCAGCTCCTCCTTCAGCTGTTGCAACGTCCAGCTACCGTAGTCCATTGTTCTTATAAAAGAACCAAACCAAACACGTAACAATAACCAAAGCGTGCGCCAGTCGGACAAACACGTTTATTTTGTTTTGATTCCCTCCACGATTCGACTACTTCGCCAGCACATTCGAGTTGCCTATTCTCAATTGAAATATGTATTTCAATAAACCAGGAAGTTGATCTATGTAATTCGGGATTTTAACTATCACCTGCATGTTCTTTTTATGTTTATTGTATTTTCATTTACTTTGTTTCCAATCAATGGTGTACCTGTTTGGTAATCCCGAGATGGCCAAATAATCTGAATGCCAATTTCACCAGAAAATCAACTTAACTCCTTTTGATCACGAATAGTACTATTTTACCTGTGTTTTACTACTTAGAAAGAATTGTGTAGAAATATGTATCCTTTAAGCTCGATGCATTTTTTTTGTGTATAGAATGACTCTGAAGGAATATTTTATTTTGCTTGTGTGCGCGATGAACCGCCGATTGTGATGCCACCTGGTGGCAACCACGAGTTTAGAAAATTCCCCATTCATCCAAACTATTCCAAGCAACAGAATACCATTATTTTGGTTAATCTCGTTCAGTTTCTTGGCATACATTTGGAGGAATCACGGCATTACAATATAACAAATGTGAATTACACCCATAAAGTGAATATATATTAGACAAATAATTATAAACCTAACCCTGCCAACTGGGTGAAGAATATTCCCACAAGGAGACGGAATTAGACTGGGAAATTATGTTTGATTGTCTATGCGCTGTTAATTCTTAAGTGGAAAGGATATCATATCGACTATTTAGCAAAATCTCCACGGGGAAGAGAGGTTAATTAATGGAAGTAATGCAAATGCGAATCATATCTTCAAGTTGCGACATATTCATTGCATCATTCCAGCCTCAAACCACACTCAGATACAGTCGCAATCCAAAATATGTATCCAGGCTTGCATCGAATAGCCTGATCGAGTATTAAGCGAGCTCAACAAATATCAAACAGGATAAGCGTTGTAATTGGTTCACTAGTATGTCAAATGATTCGAAACTTCAACAAAACCTGGATACAAATTTTGGATTGCGAGTGTGGAAGGTCTGTGATTCCTCCATATTATGCCCGGAAACAGACGGTATTTAATGATACCTGAGTGAGGGATCTGTTGCGTGGCATTGTTTGCAGGAATCAGTGACCCACCATTATACCCTCTACAGAATCTCCCGTTAAACCCTTATAAATGCCAAAGGATTCACACTGCATTATCCTTTCTATTGTCAAGACAGTGTACAGTCACGCCTGATAGTTCTGCAACACATTTTAATGAAACTGCCTAAAAAAACGATGTGAAACTGTAGGTGTTACTATTTCTAATATTGGTTGAAATGATTCAATCAAATTGCTCACTATCCGTCTACTGGTGCAGTGCAGGACTTTTGATCATGACTCTACTGTATATTAGCGTGGCTTAAATATTCGAGCCGTGGGAGTCGTCTAATATTTCCCCACGATGTGTGTTATCCTCAGCTGTAGAAAATAGGTACCTATGACCCCTTAGGGAGCCATGAAATTATACCTACGAGGCCATACTATGTGGGAACACCGAAGGAAGAGTCAAAGCATCTGTTTACCGTCTTCAACATCCTCGTATTTTCTCTGGCACAAGTATGATTTGTCGTAATAACAGTAATTTGAACGAATAACCAAAGGGCTTTTTTGTGGTGCAGTATAACATTCAGCCTAAAATGTGATGACTTCAACAATAATACATTTCCTCTCATAAACAATATACTGTTGAAAACTAAAAAAAATAAAAAATTAAGAAAAAAAAAAAGCTTCACTACATGGCATGGCATGTAGAAAAATGAATTACTTACTCTTTTGCTGAAACATGAGATAAAACTTTAAATTAAACCATACAAGGACGACAATTGTGAAAAAAACACAACATGATAGCGTTTAAAGAGTTTCCTCCTCGTTTTCCTTCCCTGAGTGACATGTTGATGGAACTATTTAAGAGAGACACATTTACCCTGGAAAACAATGATTAATTATCCTTTTTATTAGAGGTAGAGTGTTTATTATAATCTTTTGAAGCCTTACGTTTATCTAATATTCTGACTAACCCAGATGGTTTTAATCTTAAGGACCCTGTGAACGTGTATAAGATCTGGTGGCTTCTGATTCCTCCTATATAACTATGCAACGAAACAAGCTCCTTCCATATACAGTAGGTGGTGTTTCATGGCAATGTTTGAAGCACTCACTAACCACCAATCTTCAGACTATACATCACGTGGGTGGGTCCTTAACAACAACAACAACAACAACAACAACAACGACATACAACACCACTACTCACGGTGGTAATAATGACACAAAATAATAATAATAATAATTAGAAGAGAACCAACCTGACACACATATAGTACTGGAACCCATGCCAACCAAGCCAAGCACATCTTCCATGAATTATTAGTACCTAAGCTCACCCAACCTGCTCCAGTATTAATGTTATAACGTCGCTGTGGGCCAAACGTTTAGAGAACCTGAGAATTAGAAACTATTTATTCCACAACATTACCCTTAAGATAATACCGGTACATAAAAACATTCCTTGAGTGCAGATGCTGTTTTGTGTGTGTGTGTTTTTTTTTTTTTTTTTTTTACTTTTTTTTTCACAATTTGGAATACTCATCAGTTTTATCCCTTCGTGTTCTAATTGCCTTCTTAATATATCTATCTCATCCTCCAACAGTTTATATATTAGTTCGAGTCATTCCTGTTAATTAAACTCGTGGAAACAAACACATCTAAAATCATTCCAAACCGTGGAAACCAACACATCTAAAATACTTCAGTTAATAGGAGATGAGGCAACAGATCTGGCCAGTGGGTCTATAATGGATCATTAGTGTACCTCCTGGTTATTATTACTGCTAAGGTCTGGGTTCACTCTGACTACACGGGAATATGTTGAGGCGGAATTCTGGTGTGTGTGTGTGTGTGTGTGTGTGTGTGTATGTGTGTGGGGGGGGGTATGTGTGTAGGTATGTGTGTGTGTGTGTGTGGGGGGGGGGTATGTGTGCGTGTGTGTAGGTATGTGTGTGTGTGTGTGGGGGGGGGGGTATGTGTGTGGGGGGGGGGTATGTGTGTGTGTGGGGGGGGTATGTGTGTGTGTGGGGGGGGGGGTATGTGTGTGTGGGGGGGGTATGTGTGCGTGTGTGTGGGTATGTGTGTGTGTGTACGTGTCTCTCTCTCTCTCTCTCTCTCTCTCTCTCTCTCTCTCTCTCTCCTAATTATAACTAAATTTCATAGTGTTACAGCAGAATAGGTCTTATTATAATAGATGATAATTATATACTTAGCGACTACTGTCATTTCCTTCAAGCCCTGTATGTATGTTTGACACTGCGCGATATTACAAGATATACGGTAGGTAATTAGCTAACACAAATGTATAATGCATAATAAATAATTAAATGAACATAAAGATATTCATATACATAATTATCAACAAATTACTGTACTGCACATCCAAATCAGAGACATATACATACAAATTGTTATAGATAGAAAGAGGTTGGAAGGTGCGAGGGGAAGGGAAGTGGGTGGAATAAATCATGTGAAAGAGAACAAGGGTATAGGATGGAATGGGATGGAAGGGAAGAAAGAATGAGAGAAAGAGAGAGAAAAGGACACAGAATAGAGGAAGGGAGGCATTGTACAAGATCCACTCATTTACTTACCTTCCTGTGCAACGAGTAAGACAAAACAGCCCCAGGCCATGCACGCCAAGTAGCTTTACACAGAATAGAAACTTAATACACGTCCTGCCTTGTTTTCACTCGGGTTACACACACACTGCCCACTTAACAAAGCTGCTTGCTCCCACCCTGTACTACATCTCTCCCCCACCCTGTACTATATCTCTCAGTCTCTTCCCCCACTGCATTACATATCTCCCCCACCCTGTACTACATCTCTCCCCCACCCTGTATTATATCTCTCAGTCTCTCCCCCCACTGCACTACGTCTCTCCCCACACTGCACTACATCTCTCCCCCACACTGTACTACGTCTCTCATTCTCTCCCCACCCTGTACTACGTCTCTCCATCTCTCCCTACACTACACTATGTCTCTCCATCTCTCCCCCACACTGCACTATGTCTCTCCATCTCTCCCCCACACTGCACTATGTCTCTCCATCTCTCCCCCACACTGCACTATGTCTCTCCATCTCTCCCCCACACTGCACTATGTCTCTCCATCTCTCCCCCACACTGCACTATGTCTCTCCATCTCTCCCCCACACTGCACTATGTCTCTCCATCTCTCCCCCACACTGCACTATGTCTCTCCATCTCTCCCCCACACTGTACTACATCTCTCCCACACACTGCACTACATATCTCATTCTCTCCCCACACTGCACTACGTCTCTCCTCCTCTCCCCACACTGCACTATATCTCTCATTCTCTCTTCTTCTCACCGGCAACTCGACCATCCACGCCCCTCCCCCTAATCTGCTTGTCTCATCCTGTACTTATCATCTAGTAAGAGGCTCAACTTGTGTTCCCTCCATGGAGATGATCTCTCAACACCACCTGCAGTCGGTATGAAGAATGACACTACTATAGAAAACGGTCATAAGGTAATAATATCAATGGGTAACGAACTTACATTTAGCTTATTAATTTTTTTTAACGCCTCTAAAATATAAGCTACTTGCCCTCATTCGCAAATATTACAAACGTCACCAACATATATTATGTGCTAAAGAAAACAATGAATAAATTGAAATTGCTCGAAAATCACTTGTGTTATGATATCCTCAAAATTACATTGAATCCTGTACAGTATAATGATATATACCGATATTGCAAAGACTGTATGCAATTAAAAATATTCTGAACTCAGTATTCAAAGTATAACCATTCATATGTAACACTATACACAACGAACAATAAATAAATCTCTTCACAACGTCAGTCTAACGATCATAAAACAATAATAAATCCACCACCGTAGGCAACACACCAACGTTTGTATGGTGTAAAATAAGAACAGTAATATTTACACGTGAAAAAAAAAAAATAGTCCTCAAACAAAGCCATGAACGCTGTGTAACAAATAAAATGTGATGAGGGCCGCATGTTCCCAACTCCAAAACTAAATCATATATGAAAGCACCGGCTACATTTGGTTTTCGTACCAATTTCGTCGAGGTAAATAGTTAAAGATATAATTGGGTTGTGGGTTTTTACTTTCACCTGTGCTGTGATTTAAGTGATCCGGTGTAATATTAGCATTAATCAATCAACCCATTCCTCCACCCCATGGTCGTGTTTAGGTAAGTTAGATCAAGATTAAATAGAATAGGTTGGGTTAACTTAGGTTAGGTTAGGTTAGTTTTGATTAGGCTATGTTAGGCTAAGTTGGGTTAAGTTAAGTTAGATTTGATTAGGCTACGTTAGGCTATGATGAATTAGTATAGGTTAGGTTTGGTTAGATTAGGTTAGATTAGAATCGGTGGGTTAGATTAGATTAGAATCGGTTGAGTTAGGTTAGTCTGGGTTAGATTAGATTAGGTTATATATGGTTTGATATTAAAGTAGAATTATATTATATTTTTTTTTCCATCTGGCTATAAGTATCCACAAGCCATAAACATAAATATATACAGTACGGTAAGAGTTAATATGAAAACATAACACTCGCCATCCTTGGTTTAGGAGTAAAACATTAATATTCAGATGCAAGGTTTGGAAATCTCTTTGATATCGACTGTGCACTTTTGCCGCTATTGACGTAAATAAAAAATAACAACAGAATAAACACTCTCTGGTTCGAAAGATTTTGAATACAGCCGCTTGTGTGTGTGTGTGTGTGTGTGTGTGTGTGTGTGTGTGTGTGTGTGTGTGTGTATCTCCGTCTGTGTGTGTGTGTGTATTAATCCGTCTGTGTGTGGGTGTGTATCAATAAGTCTGTGTGTGTGTGTGTCAATCCATTTGTATGTGTGTGTCAATCCATTTGTATGTGTGTGTTTGTGTGTGTTTGTAAGGAATTGGAGTGAATGCAGGGGTCAGTGATCTTGCAAAGGCATATTCTTTTCATTCTTCTTTCGTTCAGTCCTGGCAGTCCATTAATGTCCACATACAAGTAACATTTTTCTGGCCCCTCCCCTCTCTCTCTTTACTCCACTGAGCTACATTACCACCTTCTTTTCTCTTTTTCTTTTTTTTTCTTTTAGTCCCCTTCCAAGTTCATTAATTACTTAGTGCCTGATTACTTATGCAAGTACACACACATTCGTGCGTGCTTGCATGGAAGCAGAACGAGCATCCACACAAAAACACACCCATTTTCTGACTGTTTTCTTCACCAACCAAAAGTTTCCTACATTTTTCACCGTATGTTTTAAATATGCACCCTCTCATACATCAGTTCTACCTACACTCTATTCCATCTATATAATGTATATGCATCTATTCAGTTCGCCTCAGTTGATTTTCACAACATTAATAATACTAATAAGGGTACTAAAATATTGATAGTACTGTGTGTAGACTTTCACAAACTTTGGGGGGAGATGTGTATAAAAATAGTTAGGGGATGTTCAGCCAGCCTTGGGTGAGGTTTGCAGTCTGCTAACGTTACTGTTTGTACATTGATTTATGCCATACTCTTCCTGTACTTCGGGTTGTAATTTGCAGCTTTTGTATCTGTTATATGCACGTGTTTATATGGAATGAAAAAATAACTACAAGTATAATATGTGTAATACTGTTCAGATAAAACACGGCTGGTATAGCAGAGTTGAGGTTTAAGATGTTAGTCTTGAAAATACACTGGGCGACATCGGATATCCAATTTGTGTGTGTGTGTGTGTGTGTGTGTGTGTGCGTGTGTGTGTGTGAGCATAAAAGACAATATTTGAGCGTGTGTATGTATGTACGTGCGTGCAGATGTGTGTATGTTTAAGTGTGTGTGTGTATATTTTCATGGAGGTGTTGTGTATGTGTTTGTGTAGGAAGTAGCGTGTTCAGATTCCATTCTCACCACCCACCGACACCATTTCCTCAGCTCTCTTTCCGATCCTCTCTGGGTACCTTCTTCCTCCTTTTAACTGGGCCTTGGCACTGAGCACTTACTTACACTCCTGAACTCGCCCAAAAGAAAGTATAAACACACACACACACACAGACACACACAAACACACACACGAACATACAGAAACACATGAGCGTTTTACACACACACACACACACACACACACACACACACACACACACACACACACACGCACACACACACACACATTCAGAAACACATGAGCTTTTTACACACAAACACACACACACACGCCTCACAGAAAAATATCTACACACACACACACACACACACACACACACACACACACACACACACACACCACCACCATCTGCTCCTTTCCCCTCACTCTAGTGTTTTTCGTTCCCCGTGTCTTCAGCTCCTTATAACCTTCTGCATTTTAAAGAGCAAGTTGAGAGTTAATGTGAAAAAAGCTTAAGATAATGAGATGTTGCCGAGGTGACAGTAGGGGGAACGGGAGTGGATATTGGATTAAATGATGGGGTGATATTAGTTTAATGATGTGAGTAACTTATAATATTTGGCAGACTTTGTGCAGATTCTTATTACCAAGGAGGAGGGGCGATGCGTATATAATGGTTATGAATTAAAGGAAGGAAAGAATTGGGATATGGGATTTTTTTTTTTTTTTTTTTTTTTTTTTATGAAGTGGTAAAGAGCAGTGGAGATAATTCATTAATTCATTATCCACTAACGGAATGATGGTTATATTTACACGATAAATTGGATATGCAAAGTAACGAAGGAGTTTTATGTGTTATGTGTGATGACGATATGTTGAGCAGGATGACATGTACAGCCACAATCAAATAACCACCGACACTTTCCTACCATCGTGCAAATAAATCAGTCTCATATCAATATATAATCATACAACACCTTACGTCAACTCAACCCTCTCAATTATTATTATGAGGGGCTGCAAAATCATACATGTGTTGTTCTTTATTACCAAGATATTTACTACGATGGAAGGAAAGTGTCGGTGGATATTTGAAGTTGGCTGTGCAGTACGTATAGTTTACATGCAGGTAGTCACGTAATTAACAACAACTACTTCAACAAACATTCGTGTGAGGCTGACATACATTGACTGATGTTTTTGACTAATTAACGTCAATCAAAATTAGTCCCATTGAGGTGTTTTCGTGTCCCAGCTGTTGACGTTATTGGTACTGACAGGGTATGGAGTCCCTGTGAGTATGGGTGGAAAACAATAGAGTATAAGAGTAACATCAGACCAGTTTAGACATTTGAAAAGCAAGACTGAATTGAATGTGTATACGTTACCTAATGAGCACAAATAATTCATCAGTAGTTAATGAAGGGGAGAGACTTAAGCAAGGGGATTAAAGGATGAGAAGGGAAAAAGCGTAGAAACTCAGGCATGGAAACAGCGAAGGGAAGGGACGAAGGAGGTGGGAGACTAATATAATGAAGTTATGGGACAAAGGCTACAAGAAAAATGGGAGATAATCATGAAAGAAGAGAAGAAAGGATATGCTGGCAATAATCTTAGGGCAAAGGCAAGGACAGCACAAGGATAAATAGATGGAGAGATTAAGAGTGTGCATTATTATGTTGGAAAAGTTGGAAAAGGGACAGAGCAGAGAAACACCACATAGATGAAAGGAAAAATGGACAGAAATAAAACTGGAACACAACCTCGGATAAAAAGAGAAGGGTGAATGAAAAGTGAAGGTCTAATCTAGTTAATGCAGTTGTATAAGCAAAACATAAAAAGGTAGAGGCGAGAGAGGCAAGGGAAAAGAAACCAAGACAGACAAAATAAAAATATAATCCCTTGGAACGCTGACATGGATACAATTAGGAAAACTTAAGGGATGAATGATGAAAAGTCCTATTCTAGACAATAACAAAAGGCAGAATTGATAGAGAGCAAAGAGGAGAAGGAGGCCAAGGACTTCACAAAACAATAGACAGAGACAATGAATGATGAAAAATCCTGTTCTAGATAATATCAAAAGGCAGAATTGATAAGAGAGCAAAGAGGAGAAGGAAGGCCAAGGACTACATAAAACAATAAATAGAGACAATGAATGATGAAATGTCCTGTTTTAGAAGATGATAAAACGGCAGAATAAATAGAGAGCAAAGAGGAAAGGAAGGCCAAGGACTACACAAAACAATAAACCGAGACAATTTTCAGAACCCAGAAGAGAGAGAGAGAGAGAGAGAGAGAGAGAGAGAGAGAGAGAGAGAGAGAGAGAGAGAGAGAGAGAGAGAGAGAGAGAGAGCAAAGAGCATGAGAGGGATGGAGTGAGATGGAAGGATGTGTGTGGTATCAGAGGTGATGCGACGCCAGCGGACCAGAACATCGCGTGTAATGATGCGACAGGGGACACCCGGATTTTTCCAATGTCTGGTTCTGGGTGGAGGAGCACAACACACCGCCCTGCTGGCCCCCAACATTTTATAACACCTGGGGAGAAAATTGTGAGCGAAGGTAAAATGTGAGAGTGGGTGGGCGAGCGGCAGGAGTGGTTGTGTACCTTCTACATACTCTGCATATAAAAGGGTATACATACATCCTTTTTCACCTACGCCAGCATTCACACATAAATTCTCACACATTTGGATATGGCTTAACTGTTATGCTGTAGAATGAAATAATGTTTGACTGTGCTTAACACCCGATCCAACAACAAAAACAAAACAAAAACAAAGATAAACAACAACAACAACAACAACAACAACAACAACAACAACAAAAGGTAAGCCATTAATCAGAGGAAAAACAATTATTTGCAGCCTCTGAATGAGAATAAAAGGCTCAGGTCTCAACTCTAAAACAAATCCTACCAACTTATATTATTACACAAGTGGATATGCAGCACTTTATGACCATGTAGTAAAGTGAAGGGAAGTGTCTGTCCTTGCATTGTGAATATGGTTAGGGGGAAAGGTGAGGCGTTGCAGCCCTATGGCGTCAGTTTAAGAGGGTATAGTGCAGTGTTGGTAAATCTGGAGCAACGGATTCCTCCATACTCTTCCATGCAACAGGACACCATTGTTACTGTCAACCTGGTCCTGTTTCCTAGCAGATTTTGGAGGAATCAAGACGCTATAATGTACCAAAAATACCGTATACTGTCCCCTTAACACAGCATTACTGCCTGATGAGATTTTGAGCCCTTTCCATCTAAGGACCTTACTGCCAAGAATTACATATATCTCTCTATATATTTTTCTCTGCATCTGTCTGTCTCCATACCCGTCTGTTTATCTATCTGTCTGTATATCTATCTATCTACAATTACGAATCAGATGTTGTATGACGTCAAATATATGTTGTTGTTATGTTGTTCTTGTTCTAATGTTCTTGTCTATATAGAGAAGAATTTTGCAAGGATGCCTCTTCTACAATTATCTAGTTTCTCTTAAAATGGTCGAACAAAACACTCTGCCTCGGAAGCCGTCAGGAACTCACAGATGGTCCTCGTGTCGAGTTCACTTTCTCCAAAATGGTAAACATTGGAACACTCTGAGGACAAACTTAAAGAGTGTGACAATTTTATGATCAAACTGAAAGGAAAATGTGCTAAGCCAATCGAGAGCCACTCAACACACACACACACACACACACACACACACACACACACACACACACACAACAACAACAACAACCAGGCAAGTGTAATTACTAAGGGAAGTGGAATTACTCGAGCTATTCAGAATGTCGACAAAAACGCCATTTGAACATTGAGTGAGTATTGCTGATGACGAAGTTCATTAGTGTCGTCAACAAGGGCCCAGGATTGAATGATGGCTCCTTTCAATATAGGCTACACAGAATACAAGGTCACACGGGAGAGGATTTAACTTAGTCACACACACACACACACGCACACACAGAGAGAGAGAGAGAGAGAGAGAGAGAGAGAGAGAGAGAGAGAGAGAGAGAGAGAGAGATAGAGAGAGTGTGTGTGTGTGTGTGTAGTGGATTACATGCCAGATATCACCTGCTGCATTATTGACATCGTTAGCCATATTTCATTAGGTGGTAAAATGCTTTTGCATAAATTAACCTACAATACAGAATTAACTTGAACAACCACTGTAATCAATATAGCTTCAATATAGGTCTCTTTCGTAAATATTTCTGAAGGCTATCGACAGAAAAATGAACAAAAGCTGATTCCGTTCGTACAAGTAGACGATCAGACCTCGGGCAAGACAAGAAAATCGGCTTCCACGACAAGGAAACCTACAGACAAGACGTCATTATTCCCTTTGAAACATAGTACATATATATATATATATATATATATATATATATATATTGTTACGGACGGAGGGTAGAAATACGGTACTGTACTAGTCGCTAGACTAGACCTGCTCCGACGTTAGTTATCAACAGAATAAAGTAGCACTGGGTAGCAGGTATCTGACTAATAAAGTTATGAATTGTAAGTAAAAGTACAAACCCAGCCTATATTAAAGAATGATATCACGACCCAAAGAGACCGTCCAAACATATACCCAGGTACGGATATAATGAATAAAAATGATAGAGAAACTACTCTGACTTTCTATAATATATTGACAATATGAACGAACACAAAGACAAACAATTAACACTGAAAGAATTAATAAATGAAATCAGGATTCCCAACTATGACAGAATAAGAGACAAAGTTCCCAGATTAAATAATGCACTTGCAATAATCACTCGATAAATCACTACCAGTGTACCATCACTTCAATAACCACACATCAATAACGCAAGGCACTAGGTACACTTAAGCACAGAATTAATCACTCAATAATAATGGTTAGTTAGCACATCACTGGCATATATAATAATAGAACATCAATGCATCACAACATACACGTAATAATATAATAATAGAAATATCAATGCACGAATATATATAATAATAATAATAGCAATCTATAAGAGTGACCCTATTTCAATGTGAGAAAAATGTAGAAGTAAAAACAATTATACTTATCATATACGTTATGCGTGTCTCGTCCCGAACCTCACAACACTCACTCACTTACAAAACACACACTAGTTTGTCGTCCCATTCTCCACTGATATCTGAACCCCACAGGCCTAACCCCCGTGCTTATATACTGTTGGCTCGACAAAGAGAAGTGAGCATGTTCCAACAAAGTCATAGGCGTGTCTCCGAACTGTTCCGTTAACGCAGACTTAAGCACACATCACGCATACGTTCCCGTCTCTACAACTATTGGAAGTCAATAGAAATGAAAAAGGACAATCTTCCCTCGGCAACCTGCGAGAGGGGGGGGGGGGATGCGTACGAATCTAGAAAACATAATAGGCCACGACACTCTCGACCTTTTGACAAAAATACACAAAGAAAATGGAGTGAAATAAGTAAGCTATATTCGGACACAGCGCTCCCGGATGTAAGCCTCCACTACCCACACTCACAGCTACAGTCAATTAATAGGATAGCAATACTTACAAATTAATAATAATTCAGGCATGCGTAACAATATCTATTTGTATGCAGGTATATTTGGAGTGTATTTATTATGTATGTACTCAATATATGCAAAGAAATTATGCATACTGTGGACCTATTATCTATGTATGTATGTATGTTCTCTGTAAAGTGGTGTGAACGTGCAACTACGAGTATGTATTTATAGACTATAATAATATGCGTGCATGTGTGTGTCTGTATTTCCCTTCATTCCCACATTATCTCTTCACAATTTCCTTCTTTCACTTCTGTATACGACTTCTTTTACATGTTTAGTTGTTTTTTTAATGTTTGCAACAAAACCCATATTTTCTATTATCCGCTTCCATCTCATTCATTGTATCCTTCTTCCTCTCCTACTTTATCATCAACGCCCTCTTTTATGTCCTCTTTCGTTCACATTATTTATCGCTTTTACAGTTTGCACCCTTTTCTTATTTCCTCTTCTTCCTATTCCTCTCGTGCATTCCATCTTTCGTTCTCTCCTATTTTATCTCTCTCTCCCTATTCTCCTGGTCCTTTCTCACGTATATATTCTCTCCCATATTTTCTCACATTTTTTCCCCCCTGCTCTCTCTCTCTCTCCCTCCCTCGTATTTTGCCCAAGTCCTGCACCCTTTCTCACATTTTATCTTATTCTCCCAACCTCTCTTAGAATTCCTATCTCTGTCACACCTTCCTTCACATTCTCTCTCACTTT
This sequence comes from Petrolisthes cinctipes, assembly GCA_033782935.1. NCBI lineage: Eukaryota > Metazoa > Arthropoda > Malacostraca > Decapoda > Porcellanidae > Petrolisthes > Petrolisthes cinctipes. Next base: position 33,799 of record JAWQEG010006909.1, read on the forward strand.
TATACTTTTTCTCATATCACATTATCTCTCTCTCTCTCTCTCTCTCTCTCTCTCTCTCTCTCTCTCTCTTATGCCCTACCATTTCTCTTCATTTTCCCTCGCTTACATCCTCTCTCAGGTTTTCTGTTTCTCGCATAACCACTCATATTATTATTATTATTAGTTCTCTCACATTCCATCCTCCTCCCATTCCTCGCTCCCACATTTTTTATTTTTTTTACATCAGAAATTTCCTCTCTCGTATCCTCTGTCATTTAGTCACACCTTTACACTATCTCTAATTGCCTATGCCTCTTCTATCTAGCATTCTGTCTCATATTTCCCTCACCCTCCATCTTTCGTCCTTTCTCTCACTCATCATTTTCTCACATTTTCTCATCCTCTCTTTTATTTTACCAGGTACTCATGCCTTTATATATATATATATTTCCTCACTCTCCCAAATATTCACTTCCCACTCCTACTTCCTGTGTCACATTTTTCATGTATGTATGCTTTGTTTTCGTATAAAATTTCTCTCAAACTTGCTTTTGTATTTGTTGTATAATATGATGTATCATGTAATACCCTTGAGGGGAATTCTCTCCCTCTTCCTACACACACACACACACACACACACACACACACACACACACACACACACACACACACACACACACACACTCTCTCTCTCTCTCTCTCTCTCTCTCTCTCTCTCTCTCTCTCTCTCTCTCTCTCTCTCTCTCTCTCTCTCTCTCTCTTAAGTATTGTCATTGTCCTTCTGATATATTTTCCATTTCCTTTTCATATTATTCCCTTCTTTACAAACCTATTTTCTTACCATTTCCCCCCACAGTTACACAGTTTGTGAGGGCCATGGATAGATACAGTGGACTCGTTCGGTTTGTTCCCTCGGGCCTCTCAATGGGGGACAGATGACGCACATTTGTCTGGAAGTTTGTTTACACAGTCGACCATGGCGGCAGAGAGAAGGGGGGCAATAATTTTATCCTTGACATTTAGATTTATGCATAAAAGAAAATGGTGTATGTATATAATCGTGTATGTATATAAAATATGTGTAAATTTCTTCACTTCGTTTTGGTGTATTGGTGTCATCATGGAATTACTTCTTGCTTTTGTTTATTTTTTCAAGCGATTAAAATGGGCATTAATTAATTAAAAGTAAATACAAATTAATAGGAGAGCTCTCCACTCGTTGCCACTGAAATATGACCCCAAGCTGTGACCTGAGAGTGATATTAACACTGTGACCTCAGAGTAACATTCAAGGTGTGACCTCAGAGTAACATTCAAGCTCTGACATCAGAGTAACATTCAAGCTCTGACCTCAGAGTAACATTCAAGGTGTGACCTCAGAGTAACATTCAAGTTGTGACCTGAGAGTGGTATTCACACTGTGACCTCAGAGTAACATTCAAACTGTGACCTGGGAGTAACATTCAAATTGTGACCTGGGAATAACATTCAAGCTGTGACCTCAGAGTAACATTCAAGCTGTGACCTGGGAGTAACATTCAAGCTGTGAGATGAGAGTAACATTCAAAAACCTTTCTTGGTCGTTGAATGCTTCGATTGTGATTTACAACTGGTGGTGCGGGGATCATATCTCAGTGATGGGGATATTGACGGCAAAATTGTGCATTATGCTGTAACCTGGCCAAGTGCCATATGGCTTTTGACGACTGCAGCTCTTGAGATTATTATTTTATGTCAGCCGGATCCTATAATGTATAAGGGTTGTGATATCAGACTTTATAGATATTTCTGTAAATGTTGTGGAAGCTCAGAGAAACACAAGAATTAAACATTTACACAACTAGGCTTAGGTAATCATATATAATTTACAGGAAAAGTACTAGCTAGAATCCATCCAATATATTTATAGCACTTTTCCGATAAAAAAAAAAAAAAAAAAAAAAAAAAACACACACACACACACAGGACAGATGGTTCCGGCCGGTGGGAATGAAGCCAACTGTACGTGAAATTGCTCAGCGTGGCGCGAGATCGAGTCCCAGCTCTGTGGCGGCACTTAACCCGAGCTGCCCGGCTGTTGCTGTTGCTGCTCTCACACGGAAAAATAAGTTCAAATAATCAATCAGTCATTCACTCGATCCTTTGCTCTTTGTAGACGGTATTGCATCTCATTAAAAATATATACAGCTCTCTATCTATATATACACAAGTTTATTTTTACACTATATATAATTATGTATAATTAGATTTGTTGTCGTTCATAGAGATCCCTTACTCTTTGTATATAGACCGTATTATATCTCATTAAAAATATATACAGCTCTCTATCTATATATATACACAAGTTTATTTTTACACTATATATATGTATAATTAGAATTGTTGTCGTTCATAGAGATCCCTTGCTCTTTGTAGACGGTATTGCATCTCATTAAAAATATATACAGCTCTCTATCTATATATATATATACACAAGATTATTTTTACACTACATATATAATTAATTAGAATTGTTGTCGTTTATAGAGACATTCATTACCCTCATCAAAACCACCGGCATTACAGGCCTACTTTAACTCTTCCCACGCACGCACACATGATTTGACAAATTAATTCAAGCCTTATAATTTTGTCCAGTTTGCCAAAAAAAAAAAAAAAGAAAGAAAGAAAGAAAGAAAGAAATACCCGGTAAAGAAAAATATATATCTTCAATGCTCGTGTCCAAAATATTCAGATCCGTGTAACCTTTTTCCCTCATATTTTAATTCACTACATATCTGCATGTGAGTAGGACGAAAGCAAATTGCAGCCCGAATCATGGTTCTGGCTTTTCTGGCCCACCGAGATACATCCTCCAATATGAAGGAAGGATTGAAAACATTTGTCCATTTTGTAACGTTTGGTCTGGATCATCAGGGGTATTTTCTTCGACGTTTAGTTTTTCTTATCATATTTTTTTAACGCGTGTTGGTTCCATTTGCGTGATAACTGAAGAGATAAGTGCATTTTACGGCACGAGATTCATCACTGACTGGGATAGAAGGGGTAAGATTTGAGCCATTCCTGTGTGTGTGTGTGTGTGTGTGTGTGTGTGTGTGTGTGTGTGTGTGTGTGTGTGTGTGCTCGTTCCTCTCCCGCATTCCACTCCACTCTTTGATTCGTATATTTTTCACACTTTCACGGCAGTTTATTCCTGGAAGATCTTTGTGATATTCGGTACTGTCGGTGAAATGCAAGTTACTGCAGTATTCCTCCAAAACTCTATTATATATCACAAGAAACTGTTCGTCATCAGTACAGAGTAAGTGTTAATTAATCTGATGGTAGAACATTGGATAAATCAGTAGCCACCACTTCGCCAGCAGCACCACCATCCTTTCTTTAGTTCCTCAAACACAATTATCGGCTGGAGGAACAAGGTGAGTTGGGCCACTATCGGATTCCTAAGCTTATTGGATTCACAAGAAAAAGCTACAGACTCGTGGCCCTTCATTCTTTCGGCTGTACTGTATTTCTTTAGGAATTTCTTAGGAATCTGTCTTTAATTGGGAATCATCGATGAAAGATTAAATGCCTCTTCGGTTTTCACCCATAAGTTGCTGCATAGGTACAGTCGTGGTCAAAAATAGTCCTCCACATATGGGTAATTCAAACACATTGCTGTCTAATGTTTTCACATTCTTATATGATGTTATTGTTTTGAATAGTGAGTATCTGATTGAAGTAAATTAGACAATGCTGCAACCTATTTATTGGATAAGTTCCCAGTTAATGAACAGAGAAAAAACTATGTCATTTACACGAGTCACTCCAATGTGGATGAATATTTTTGACCAAGACTGTACCAATGTGTAAACGTCGGGTAAACGTCAAGGGATTTCATGATGAGACGTAAGAAAGTTCTTTATTGTCTATACTGTATGTGAAAGTGTGGTCGCCTCGCCGCTGCTGGTGGTGGCGGTGGTGCTGGTGGTGGTGGCGGTGTATCATTCACGTAGCCAGCCATCCTCCTGACACTTTCCAGCTCTGTTGATACACACACCTCATCTGTCATACTTTCTGTCTCGGTGTTTCAGTTCCTTGGCGGCTCCTGAATGCAGTAAGCCGTATCAAGGAAATAACGATATTGGGTGATCGATTTACCTGAGATTATTCACTGTTCGGGGGAGGAAAGGCTTTGTTAAATTTCGACCACCTGTCATCTCGCTCAGTAATCAAAATCAGTTGAGTGTGCAATACCGATTCACTATTTATGCTCATTCTGGACTTTTAGATACCATACCAGAAGCTTACCTATGCATTTAAAACAATATCTTTATGTTGAGTTTCCACAAGTTAGACTTCAGTGTTCGTTAGTATCTATAATATGTAACCAACACTGTAACCATATGATAAGAAGTACACGATTTATATTTCACCAATCTGTGTCATGAGGGTGAAGATAAATTCATTCATGTATCCAGGCTTGCTACTAATAGCCTGATCGAGTATTAAGCGAGTTCAAGCAAATATAACACAGGATAAGCGTTGTAATTGGTTCACTAGTATGACAAATGATTCGAAACTTCAACAACACCTAGATACAAATTTTGGATTGCGAGTGTACCTATACCCCACATGTAATATAAAATCACTGCCGGACATGCATGGTTAGTAACTCAGGAACCTGGGGTCGATTCGTGGACCAGTGGTGTTATCGGGCAATTTTCCAGGTTCCCTCAGTCCTTGTTCACCCAGCAGCAAATAGGCACGAGGCTGTAAATGGAGCGCAGCGAGTCGAACACCAGAGGAAGTTGTGGTGGCAGATCTATACCCACCACTATACTGTACCTCCGTCGCCACCACCATTGCCAACACCACCATTACCAACACCAATACTATAACTTCTACCTTCACCACTATTACCAACATCAATACTATAACTTCTACCTTCGCCACAACCACCATCACCAACACTACAACTTCTACACTCACCACCACTGCCACCATCACCAACACTACAACTTCTACCCTCACCACCACCAACACCACTGCCACCATCACCAATACTACAACTTCTACCACCACCACCACCACCAACAACAACAGCAACAACAACTATAGCCAATATTACATCTTCAACTTTCACCACCACCACCACCACCAACAACAACAATAACACTGTCACCATCTTCACCATCAGCCTTGCCTCCACTCATATATCCCAACCACGACCACAACCACTAACACCAACACCACCACCACCACCACTGCTGCCGCCACTACCTTCTCCTTCGTCATTTTGAAATACGAAATTACTGAGAAGTTTCAATTGCTAAAACCTCCCCGATGCCTTTCTCCTTCCTCTCGCTCCTTCCTCTTCCTTCCGATTTCTGCTCATCACTCTTCCTCATACTTCTTCCTCCGTCTCCTCTTTACATCATTTCTATCCTCATACTCCTTTCAACTCTTCCTATCGCATCCATCTCACAACTTTTCCTCCTGTCTCTTCCTTCCACTTCTGCTTTCTCTCACCTCATATTCCCTTCTTTTCGCCCTTCCTCATCATCCTTTAATCTCATATTCACGTCTGTTCCGCTCACCAACTTATCTCTCAATTCTTCTTTACGTTAATTCCTCACTCATCGACCATTCTTCAATCTCCCTCCTCTTACATGTTCTTCCTCCTACCTCATCCCTCTCGTATATTCCCCCTTTTTTCCCTCCTCTCTCTATCCCTCTCTCTCCTTCTTCTCTTTCCATCTTCTCTCCCTTTCCATCTTCTCTCCCTCCTCTCCCCTCACGTCCCTCTCTCCTCTCCCTTTCCATCTCTCTCTCCTTCCTCTCCCTTTCCCTCTCTCTCATTCCTCCCTTTCCATCTCTCTCTCATTTCTCTCCTTCCACCTCTCTCTCCCCCCACGTCCCTCCCTCCTCTCCCTTTCCCTCACTCTCTCATTCCTCTCCTTCCATCTTCTCTCCCTCCTCTTGCTTCCCCTCGCTTCCTCTTCCTCTCTGGCAGACATACAAGAGGGGCCCAACTTGGTACGGAAGAAGGCCGGGGTAAATCATTCCCTGGCCTCTCGTATTCCACCTGACAGAGAGCTTCCCATCCCCTGTCCTCCCTTCCCTTCCCTTGCACTCACCTTCACCTCACCTCATCTTCACCTTACCTCACCTTCACCTGGCATACTCTCATCTGACTTCACCCTCACTTAACTGACTCACTTTCACCTGACACTTTCACCTCACCTTATCTCATCTTCACCTGACTCACCTGACTCATTTTCACCTTCACCTGACTCATCTTCACCTTACCTCATCTGACTCACCTGACTCATTTTCACCTTCACCTGACTCATCTTCACCTCACCTCATCTTCACCTGACTCACCTGACTCATTTTCACCTTCACCTGACTCATCTTCACCTCACCTCATCTTCACCTGACTCACCTGACTCATTTTCACCCTCACCTGACTCATCTTCACCTCACCTCATCTTCACCTGACTCACCTGACTCACTTTCACCTTCACCTTACCTCACCTTCACCTGGCATACTCTCATCTGACTTCACCCTCACTAACTCACCTCACCTCATCTTCACCTTACCTCACCTGATTCACCTTCACCTTCACCTCACCTCACCTCATCTTCACCTGACTCACTTTCACATCACCTTACCTCATCTTCACCTGACTCACTTTCACCTTCACCTCACCTCATCTTCACCTGGCCTACTCTCACATGACTGATCTTCACCTGACTCACTTGACTCACTTTCATCTTCACCTGACCTCATTTTCACCTGACTCCCCCTCACCTCTCACTTTCCCTCACCTCACACTTCCCCTCACCTCACATTTCCCCTCACCTCACACTTCCCCTCACCTCACACTCACATTTCCCCTCACCTCACACTCACTTCCCCTCACCTCACACTCACTTCCCCTCACCTCACACTTCCCCTCACCTCAATGACCAATCAGGGAAGTGGAGAAGGGTTGTCCTGATTATACAAGTCTTGCCTGATGAGTTGGCCAATAGTTTCCCGCTTCTAATCTACGCAACCCCTATGTCACACTAATTACACTTTGTCACCCTATGTATACCCACGTGTTATCTATGTCACACTAATTATCCTTTACCACCTTATGTTGTACCTACCTGTTATCTATATCAAACTAATTACACTTTATCACATTTTATCAGCCTATGTACTGTACCTACCTGTTATCTATATCATTCTAATTACACTTTATCACCTTATGTTATACCTACCTGTTATCTATATCATACTAATTACCCTTTATCACACTTTATCAGCCTATGTACTGTACCTACCTGTTATCTATATCATTCTAATTACTCTTTATCACACTTTATCAGCCCTATGTACCCACGTGTTATCCATATCACACACTAATTACACTTTATCAATTCTATATAATTAGTACCTACCTGTTATCTATATCACTCTAATTACTCTTTATCACATTTTATCAGCTCTATGTACCCACGGTGTTAACAATATTCAGAGCAAATTACGAAGGTTATTAATATTATCTATGTTAAATTATCTGATCTTGTGTTTATCTCAATAGGGCAGGTTTCTATAATTATGTTTTTACATCATATCAATGACATTTTCGTGTACACTTGTCATATCCCTACACAGAAAGATATCATATCCTGTCCAGTTAATCCCATGAAAATTTCGCCACACACACACAAAAAAAAAAAAAAAAAAATAAAAAAATAAAAAAAAAAAAATAAAAAAATGATGTAAGTTAATAGTAGAAATGCACTCGACTGAGATGCATACTTCTGCAAACGCCAAATAAACTCTGCAGATTTAAGCAATTTATGATTTACTTTATCCTTACCAATAAAATGACCAAAAATGCCGAAAGAAAACCGTATCCATTCCTGACCTTCATCCTTTTGAGATATCCGGGTCTCTAACCAACCAACACACAAACCTGGGTGAACACATAACCCAAGTGGTTGATGTGAAGCATAGTCTAGTGGCCGTGCAGTTCGTTGCAGTTCGTCCAGGTTTTAAGTTTTTTAGCGAAGGAAAAAAGTGGCGTAACTTGTTATGGCGAGGGAACTACACCCAAATCCCTAGAAATACCTACATCACAGGAAGTCTTAGCGTACGGAAAGAACTCGGGCGACTTTTTTTTTCTCCACTACTGCCTTTTTCCTTCCTCTCTGCCTGAGTGCCCGCCCTACTCATGCTGCCTGCTGCCTTCTTGTCTGAGTGGCTGGCTCTTTTTTCTTCTCGCTCCTCCCTGCCTAGTCCTTTCTCTCTCTCTTTCTCCCTCTGTGCTCTGTCCTATCTTCCTCATTCTCTCCTTCTTTCCTCACGTGTCCAGACTTCTCACCTTCCCCTATACGTATTCCTCCTTCCCTCCTTTCCTTCATGTCCAACTTTGTCTGTCTCTCCCTCTGTCCTTCACTCAGGTCCCTTTCCCTCCATCCTTCACTCAGTTTTCCCTCCTTCTCTCCTTCCCAATTCTCCTTGCCTCTCTGCCGGTCTTCCTACCTGAGTGGTCCTCATCTCCCCGCCATTGCGTGCATCTCCCCTTTTCTCCCTCACCTGACGCCGAGCCGGAGGTCCGGCATAATGGAAGAAGTTTCCACGGACGGCTGACTGTACCAATGGATCTTCCTGGAACGACACTCACACCCAGGACATGCGTGGGATGTGTGGGTCCTGCTCACACTCACACGCACTCACTCACCAACTCACACACATACACGCAGAAACATATACACATATACATACACCCACTAACCTACAAACAGCTTCTCACCCACTCAAACACTCTCTGAGCTCTCTCACGTTATGCTTCCTTCTTTCAGGGGAGTGTGCAACACAGGCACTTTCTTCCTGAGTCATATACACAACTGGTCAGTTCTGAAACATTTTCTTCATCCATCTTTCCCCTTTACTAAAACTTATGCTCCTTTAAAGTTAATGTGTCAAGGAATGTCAAACAACATTGGACAAGGTTTAGGACTCCTCTCACTCCTTTTCATTTCACAGTAGAATTGTGATGGATGTAAATGAGGATGGTGATGTCTAATGAAAATGGTGAGTAATTATAAGAATAATATCATGCGAGTGGTGGTGGTGGTGGTGGTGGTAATAGTTGGGTGTGGTTGAGCGGTTATGGAGATGATAATTATGAGGATGCTGCATTAAAGGTGATAAAGATGAGGATGATATATGATACACTAAAGGTGGTGGTGGTGAGGATATATGTAGCCTACTACCGCTACACCAACCAGCCAGGCAGCCAACCAACCAACCAGCTATTTTAACCAGTCAACCAGTTAACCAACCAACCAGCTAGCCAATCAACTAGACAACCAACCAACCAGCCAACCAACCAATCAACCAACCAGCTATTTTAACCAGTCAACCAGTTAGCCAACCAACCAGCCAGCCATCCAACCATTCAACCAAACAGTCAGCCAGCCAACCAACCAACCAATCAACTAGCCAACCAATCAGCCAGCCATCCAACCATTCAACCAAACAGTCAGCCAGCCAACCAACCAACCAACCATCCCGCCAACCTTCCAACCAGCCAGCCAGCCACTAAGAGTAACCTTCAACATAAACTGCGTTGTTGTTCTTCCCACCGCAGCCTCCACACTGAGGAGCTTCTCATAATATCCTTGATGTACACCTCGGACTCTCTTGGGATAACATTTCTACGGTTCTTTTAAATGTTTTCTTCTATTTTACTTCTCTCGGCGTTTTAAAGCGAGGGTGGTCGTGTGTGTTTTATCACGGTGTGCCTGCCTTTTTCTTTGTTTTCATTCCTTAACTCTTTGGATTCCTTTAAGTTATTGTCCTGTGTTGATCCGTGAGATTGTGCTCAGCTGCTGGTAACATCGAGTAAGGATATATTGTGTTTTTAAAATGGCATACCGGTACATAGCTTTCGTCTCCAGTATAAATTAAAGATGTCATACTCTCAAGCATTCACACCCACAAGCACTACATAGCAAACCCACACACACAGGCAAACACACACACACAGTCACACACTACCACGCTCAGACGCACCTACCACACATGAACACGGACTCAAGCAGACGCACGCACACTAACACACGCACATGTACACGCACACGCACGGTCTTTATTCTGAAACATCATGCTGAGATATTATTGCCAACCCACGGGAAAATTGAAGCAAACCCAGAATTGCAAGATTTCGCGCTTCCCTGCAGCTGTATTGAATTTCAGGCGAAATCTCGGAACTCTGCGATTTCTACTCCAAAATACCAAAAAATGTTTAACCTTAATCCATTACAAGTATATGGTTGCATAAACTTTGAGAAACTTGACGAACCCTTACTAGTACTTTAAGGGGAGATTCTTTTATTGGTATATTGGAAGGTCTCTGATTCCACCAAACTATACCATGAAACAGATTCCCTATTTGTACCATTGAGGACGTCTGTTTTCTGGCATAGTTAGGAGGAATCGGTATCCTTCCAATTTTCCAACAAGAGAATCTCCCCTTAAGGTGGTAATTTTTTTTTGGTACATTGGAGTGCCATGATTCCTCCAAAGTATGCTAGGAAACAGAACCAGAAGAGCAAAAATAATGGGATTCTGTTGCTTGGAATAGTTTGGAGGATTCGGTTGCTCCAGATTTACCAACACAAAACTTCCCCCTTAAGGCAAGTGAGCCAAACTGATTTTCAGCTGATTGGGGGATAAGAACGACTGACTCACCACGACTGTGTCAAAGCTCGAGTGAGGAAAGATAAACCAAGGCTACAGATCAAGTGGTGCAAGGATCCATTCGACCAGTTTGAAATGCTAAGATGATCATCCCAAATTTACTTAACGTAGCATAAATCTTGTCAGATCCTTTTCGGGTGATATCATGCCTTAAATAAGAGCTCTGATTGCAACCTGTTTCAATTGCAGGTATTTCCTACGCGGGTAAATGCTTGGTGTACAGTAATTTATTTTTAGTTTGCATGCATTACATTTACCATATATAAAAATGCTTTGCCACCAACAGACTAATAAGGGAGATGCATGTAATATATTCCACGTATATAATAATGGAATAATATCAGGCTACAACTCCTGATAGCAACTTTACTCTCCCACTGCACTGCTCTTCAAATTATGCAGCAGACTGGACAAACATACCAGTCCTGTTGACAGAAAAGAAAAAAATATTGAGGCCGAATGTTACCATTACCATAATAATACAGTATACGATCACAGAAACATGACACTGGGTCTGACTTTTCTTAGGGGGAGGAAGAAATAGTAAGGGGAAGCAGACTTACTGTACATGAAAGGAGGGAGTGTGGTGGGTTATTGACAAGAGAGGAGAAAGATGAGTGTGTGATGACGTAGGAGGCGAGGAAGGAGGAGGAGGAGGAGGAGGAGGAGGAGGAGGAGGTGGTGTGTGTGTGTGTGTGTGTGTGTGTGTGTGTGTGTGAGTGTGTGTGTACGATCCATGGAGTGAAGAGATGTGTGTGAGTGTATCGCAGTGGGAGGGAGGGAGGGAGGGAGGTGGGTGTGTAGGTGTGTGTGTTGACGTGAGAGGTGGGAGGGGAACAGGGCTTAAGAGTTGTCGTGGAGTATTTGGGAAAGGAGAGCCTCGAGGTCCTTCTGTCATCCCCCCCTCTCCCCTTCCTCCCCAGTAAAGTAAACAGACAAACAGACAGTAAAACAGAGATAAAAACAGACAATAAACTGATATCAAATAAATGAAGAGATATATATATATAGACAAATGCCGAAACAGAGAGGCAGATTAATACAAAGAGAGAAACAGATCGGAAATAACCTAGCACCCAAAACTATCCTTCCTACTTATCTGGTGCTAAGACTGGCATAATGAACAATGTGTTCTAGCCACGTATCGTATCGTCTCGGTATGGTTGGTGTTTGGGGTAGACGTTGTTGTCGGTAAAGCAAATAAATAATAATCATCAAATCAACGCCACCATTTGACTGCAAACATCCATCGACTTGTAAATGGTAGTCGTTCTGGTTAACCTCGACCACTGTGTCAGACTGTATTCTAACACTATTCTAAATATAGAGTAGGAGCTATCTTTCTGTATCTAGCCTACTGTACCCAGCCCAGAACACAGCCATGCTGCTCTTGATGATTCATGGCTCGAGACAACTCAGACAAGGGGGACACAGCGTTACATGGTCAGGCACACAGCGACACTTGCAGAACTACATCCAGGAGAATATTAACGCATGCAGGGTCCGTTGGTCAAGCTGCACTGTCTCTGTCTGTCTGTCTGTCTGGAGGTCAAATGAGAGGTGCAGTATTTTCCTATATACTTTTCTTACAATAATTATTCATTAAGGGGGTAGTATTATTTGGTACAATGGAGTGCCTTCATTCCTCTAAAATATGCCAGGAAACAGAACCAGATGGACAAATATAATGGTGTCCTGTTGCTTGGAATAGTTTGGAGGAATCAGTTGCTCCAGATTTACCAACACAATACTATCCCCTTAAACAACAATACATTTACAAACAATATAATTAATGCGTACTTCCCTAACCTCTTAACTCAGGCAGGACAGGACAGAGGATCATACAGGGGATGCATTGGGGAGCAACCCTTCATAGATTACGGCATTTAGTACCAGACAGAGAGATATATGATAATTACCAGGAAAACAGAGTAGCCAAGTGAAACAGATATATCATACTGAGATATATATCAAAACTAAAACGATTCGCCTTTCTTGCTTGTTATTATGATTTTAACTTCTCGTCCACATTTCTCTGCTTATCATTTGTCTCTTTCCTTTAGGGACCCTGTGATGTCGTCAGAAAATTGGAGTTATATGAGTCCTTCAAATATTGCCACGAAACACCACCTATATGGAAGGAGTTTGTTTCATGGCGTGGTCAGGAGGAATCAGAAGCCTCTAGTTTTCATATGCGATCACAGGGTCCTCAACGTCTGTTAAGTTTCTCTCTCCATCCATCTACCCACGTCAAACAGGGGGTCGTGTGTACATCCAGGGCAGTCTATATAATCTTTCCCCAGTGCCCCCTGAGACTAAGCCATCATCTTGATCACCCTTGCTTCGTGGGGAGTAACAGGGAGTTGTATTGCTCTACACCGGGGAGAGCTCAACTATATATCACCTCGATGGCAGGATAGACTAGGGGAGAGTGTGGCTCGTGCTAGAACTTCTCTCACTGTGGAAGAGCCAACATTATGCTCGGGATGATCACATTTAAGAAATTTCACTACGGTCTGGGTGATGGTACTGACTGACACGATGGTACCATAGACATAACATGTAGCCATCGTACCACTCACTGACACACGGTACAGTCCCCAGCATAAGAACTCTCTCACTCTCCTCTATATATAATTTTGACGACGCAGTTTTTGTAGGTGAAACAATACGTCCATTGAAATATACCGTACACAATGAATATAGGTACAAAAGATGATGATAATAATAATAATAATAATAATAATAATAATAATAATAATAATAATAATAATAAAAAAAAAAAAAAAAAAAAATAATAATAATAATAAAAATAAACTATGTATCATGAGGGGTATGATGGTACTGTAAATAATATGTATCGCTCATTCATGATGCCCCGGGAATAAACAAGCTATTTTTCAGTATCCATCGTCTGAATGTTTCACCCGAGAATAAGACCGATAGTATATTTTTACCTTGTGTCGTCGCCCCTGATGTGTTGGATACGAGAGTAAATATTATGTAGTTGTAAATTCTCTTGTGGTTACGCCTTACGATTTTATTCATCCGAGATACACTCCCTGCACTTTAATTTTTTATAATGTGGTAATTTCTATGCGAGGCTGGGTAACGTTACAGCTTCCTCATGGTCTCGTGACCCAGGATGGTCTTTTAGGATGTGAGTGAAGCTAAATGGTCCATCATACTCCATTATGGTTTGTACATGTCAACACAATAATTATATGCTACATTTATTTCATGTAACAAACTACAAGCAGTATGTAATTTGAATCGTTTATCCATCTGAGAGTATTTAAATGGTTTCTATGGGTGACATTATTGTTTCATGCTCCGTTTCTTACCCAATAATACGTTAGGTTCTCTGGGGAATGTCTCTGTGTAATTTCGCTGTAATTTCGCTGGGTAAAGTGTCAGTAGAATATATGTCAAGTCTCAAAGAATTATACTATTATAGATTTTGGCCTCGAAAGGGTCGTTTTTCAAACTGTAATGCAAACCACCAGATCCTTGAGAAAAATTGCATATTCGAACCAATTTGAAACAGGCTAAGTTCAGCTTTTTGGAGGAAGTGATGCATATAATCACTTATACAGCTTTTCTCCAATACTGTATATTATTACTTTAATATGTGGTATATTATATAAAGTTAAATGGTAAATGAAAGCGAAACTAATAGTTTTCACTCAATATTTGTGAAGATTCTGGTAAAATTAACAATATTATTGTGATACAATTTTCCTGCAAATGAAATACATTTATTCATGCGGAGAGCATTAAGTACAATAACATAGAGCTTGGCTGCGTTTATACAAATGAATTCTTTGCATAAACAAGCCGAACGAAGTTTTTTATTTTTCCGATGAGGATATTAATGAGGGATATAGTTTCAAAAAGAAATCTGCCGTAATATATTAATACATAAACATTAATTATTATAGCCAAGGGAGTGAAGTATGAGTCGTTATTATGCAGAAGGAAAGTTAAAGTGAAAGATGAGACAAGATGCAATGAGGATGTAGCACTACCAGGAAGGTGTACACATTAAGGCCATAACTTATGTCTTTCCTCTTGGCTGGTTTGTCGCAGGAAACACAACTGATAGAACCGAGACTCGTACCCTTCCAAAGCCTGACAAAAAAATCATAAAGGAACCTGTGATTGAGTCTGTTGTTTGGAGGCTATACATATTTCCCTAAAGTGCAATTAAACCACTAAACAGGAGTGTCCAATTCAAGACGGTTATATGTTTCCGTGGCCTGGCCCTACGCCTCACAAAATGCAAGTAAACGATATTTCGCCACTTTTTCTGAGCGTCACGACCACTTCTTTACCTCCCCTTCCCCCACGAAGAATATAGATTTTGTTGGAATAATACCTCACTTTTCAGAATCAAATACTCCAACTAAGATTTCATAAAAGAGGACACTTGACACATGAGTACCATTGACAGGTCCTAATATATGGTCGCCTCTGAGAAATATAACGGGCGATAATTCTAACTGTGATGAGGGGCTTACATCACTGGGCAATAAAAGGTCCATTTGGAGTATAGATATATCAACTGGGAGATTTTCGCTCCCACTTGGGATACATTAATCAGAATGCTCAAGTTGGCCTACGTAATATATTCATCCTGAGCTTAACCAAGGAGAGATTGGAACCCGGCAACTGATAATATAAAATAATATTTATAATGTCACATTTTTGGGAAGCAGATTAAATTAATGGAATGGAATATCTTGTCTGGGTAATTTCATATTGCTTGTTTAAATTATTTCTGGTTGGTCGTACTGCCGGCCTCTGGAATACGTACGCAGATCATTGGTTAAAAGGGGTTTTTATTCTACACATACTGTAGGCATTGTTCTGATGACTGATTCAAGTATTACCCAAACAACATTACTAGAAACGTTTGTGTTAAGAGATAGATGTACAAAACGTTCTAGTTGTTACGAACCCTTGAGGTCACAGCGATGTATACGAATTCCTGAGGCCGACTGTACCAACGTTTCAAAATAAATACCATAATGTGTTAAATAATCGAATTAGTAGGTGTATGTTTCGCCTATATTTATAAATGAACAAAAGTAGCGCTCCTGCTGCTTTATGAAGTACACCCATATATATATATGAATACAAAACACGTATTGATGCAAATTCTATCTAAGGATACTAGGCCATGTATTACTTGTAAGTGAAGGAGGCAGCATGTAACACAAACTCCAGACAATAACATTTTCCTTGATATCAATTGTCAGTTCATCCTCTTAAATGAATTTAGAAACCCTTTGGCCTCCGTATATTCATTAGTAGGAAGGGCTGAGTTCCACTGAGTGATGGAGGGCCAGTCATCACTCTAAACAGCATTTGCATTTAAATTTACCTTCCTCTTTGTTAATGAAAGTGGTTGGTTGGTTATATGTTTCTGTACATACCCGAGGCATGAACATTTTAAAGTGCAAGTGTTGTGGCAATATAGTCATGATAATATTATATTCTGGAATGCATATAAGAGTGTTACCTGAATAATTGGTTTACTTTGGACCTCAAGCATTTCAGATTTACCAGAATATAATCAATACAGGGATATTTGTATATTCTGGATGCACAGCTCAACTCATCACTCGAATATTTATAGTTCCCTTCGTCCAAAAACTTCCAAGCGTGTTAAATCTCCCAGAGAATCACTAACCTGCCATCGACATATATCTTGAAAACTACTGGCTAAAAATTATTTGCGCCGAGCTGAAGCCATTCCTTTCCTAGAAACAAAGGAACCAACTCTCCTGGAATCTGAAGGAGTCCAGAGTCAGACATTCACTTCTTTTGTGTAATGTAAAACTAAAATGTAGACTTCTATAAACTGTGGAAGCTCTTAGCGGGATTATGAAATTAATGATTTAATAGGACAGAAGGAGACACAGTGGGTGATGGATGAAAATAAATCTCAGCTTGACGTGAGTTATAGTCTTAGTTATGCTTATAGGATATTAAACGAAAAACAAAATGATTGAGTAAGCGATTTTATGATGAAAATTGTTTAAGAAAAATATATAATGTTGTTATAATCATAAGGATGTTATAATGATGAAATGACAGGAAAGATGGTGAACATTAAAAGACTATACAAGTATATTAGTCAACAACGTGGTGAATCGAAAGCATCTGAAAATAAATTAGTACTATAATAACATGAAAGAGTCAATCAGAAATACTATATGGGTTTTCGCTGCTAGAGAGGGAAGTAAACACTGGACACTGGGAAACAGGAAATGCCTTATTGGACAGAAATTAATCAAAAAGTATTAGATTCGAATCGATAAATTGAAAAAAAAAAAAAAAATCTATACACATTTTTTTAACCTGTTTCCTGTTTTTTTTTTTTTTTTTTTAGCCAACATATTAATACATTAATACATTAATACATTAATAGCACAAGGGAGAAGAAAACATATTGAGGGACAACAAGAACGATGGGAAAAGAAGGAAAGGAGAGACAGATGAAGAGAGGAAAGAGGTTGTTTCAGGTCCGAAGGGGCGCTAAAAGCCTTAAAGAGTACCCCAAAGTTTTGCATGAAATATTCACCTAAAAGAATCCTTCATCATCAAGGGAACAGATGAAATAGTGACTCATATATGACCTTCAACTGTTGCAGCAAATACAATTCCTGTTTTATGGTGTTCAGTTTTACCCAACAGTTTACACTTAATTCAGCTCTCTGTTGGCCTGGAATTTTATGCACTTGTGAAGGCATTGTTTTGTATATTGACCTGACGTAGCCTCTGGCAGCGGTGTTAATGAGTTTAAAAAGTCCCGAGTTGTCATGGTGACAAGTACATTCAGTGTGTGTGTGTGTTTAAATTATATATATATATATTATATATGTGTGTGTGTGTGTGTGTGTGTGTGTGTGTGTGTGTGTGTGTGTGTGTGTGTGTGTGTGTGTGTGTGTGTGTGTGTGTATGTGTGTAATTGTAGTGTGGGAGCATGTGAGAGTAAGAGGGAGAGGGAGGGAAAGTGAGAGAAGAAAAATAAAAAGAACGAAAGAGAAACAGCAGCCTGCCTGAGTTTCCTCTATAGAACAGTATACTTACCAATAATCAATGGAAAGCTCTCCCTATTTTATTGCAACGTAGCGTGCTGCAAGCAAAGTATTTCTTCGAGTACATTACCAGGCCTCAACACTCTGCAACACGAGAGCTTTCCTGCAAAATGGCTCAATTCTAAAGTCTCATCAGAAAACGCTGCGCTTGTCTTACTCGGGGCCAGACAGTGGAGAGTTTCCTTTACTATACCCTGGAGAGTTGCTACCTTGGCCTCTCTATTAGGCTACTACTACACTTGAACTCTGCAGCGCAAAGCAATACTCACACCAGGTCTCCACCCACACCAATGAAGCAATAGGAGGCATTTTTGACCCAAAGTGCATTAGTTTATACAAAGAAAAGATGAGAGAGAGAGAGAGAGAGAGAGAGAGAGAGAGAGAGAGAGAGAGAGAGAGAGAGAGAGAGAGAGAGAGAGAGAGAGAGAGAGAGAGAGAGAGAGAGAGAGAGAGAGAGAGAGAGAGAGAGAGAGAGAGAGAGAGAGAGAGAGAGAGAGAGAGATTTTGAGCGACTGACTTAGAGAATCAGAGGCCATTGAATTACAAATGGTGCCATGAAACAGGTTATCAATACATAGGCAATGTTTCTCGTCGGTTTAGAAGAATCAGTAGCCAACTCAACCCAACAAACTCTGCCATAAAACACATCCTCTAAGGTCTTCCAAGGAGGTATTCTGTTTCTTGGCAGAGTTTGCGGGCATCAGTAACCCACTATAACTTCCCGCTGTTAATTAATCCCTTTAAGGCAGGGAGGCAACCAGCGTCAAATCTGTAGGGGGCAGTGGAAGGGGGGGGAGGGGGGGGGGGCGCAGAGGGGTAAGTTCTGCGACCTCCACGTTTGTCCAATCCCCAAGCAGCTTATAAAACGAGTGAAAAAATCTGAGCGCTTCTACGTCCGAAAAAAAACTGGGTCCCATTTCCTAATACATTTGCTTAACGCTTGCCTAATGTACTGGGAAAATTAGTGCAAGTTTGCAAATACATTTATTCCACTATTTTTTAAATTTATTTACTTATTTATTTTTTTGGTCAGTGGCAAAAACCTGAAAATAAATTTAAAAAAACGCAAGCAGAACTATAATATTATCTGTTTCACTTTTCTCTATCTGTGTGTGTGTGTTTTTTTTTTTTTTTTCGTCGAGGCTCCGGTGGCCGCTGGCAAAATGATGATATATTAACGTGATAACACTCTTGAAAAATTGAGCCTTAGTGCTTTTTATTTCCCCTTACTTACTCCCCCGTCTTGGTCCTGCTTATTCATCCTTACTTTCCTGAAAATTCTCTTCTTAACTTTCTCTGTTCACTCAACCCCTTCTCTCTCTCTCTCTCTCTCTCTCTCTCTCTCTCTCTCTCTCTCTCTCTCTCTCTCTCATACATACACACTAAAACACACACACACACACACACACACACACACACACTAGAACACACACTCTCTCTCTCTCCTCTCACACACTCTCTCACACACTTTCTCTCACTCACTCTCTCTGTTTCTGATGCCCTTAGCTTTCTTCTCTATCTCGTCGCATCTCAATTTCCTCCCCTTCCTTCCACTTCAGGTCTTCCTGTTTTCTCTTCCTCGCTTTATTCTTTTTCCCATTCATCTCTTGTCGTTTCACCCTATGTAACTATTTCCTATTAATGTATTGATGTAACAATTCATTTATTCATACATTTATAAACTGATTTTTGGATGCATCTGCACATCAATAATAAGAAACAATTCATTTATTCATACATTTATAACCTGATTTTTTTTAGATTTATTTGCACATCAATAATAAGAAACAATATATTTATTCATACATTTATAACCTGATTTTTTTAAAGATTTATCTGCACATCAATAAGAAGAGAAGAAAGCCTTTGTCCAGAGACGGAATGCATGAAAGAACAAAATGAAAAGACACTAATTTACTGGAAAACAAACCTGGACTACTTTGGTAATTAGCACTCCCAGGATCATTACTCAGGATTCTAATCGCCAAATGATTCCCACCCAACCACCAACCGAGGCGACACAACACCATATAATATAACTACTAATAACCTTGGTGAATATGACGAACCCACCACCATGCAGCTGTATGGGACACAATCATTTAAGGGGGAATTTTTATGTTTGTAAATCTGGAGCAACTGAATCCTCCAAACTATTCCAAGCAACAGAACACTATAATTTTTGCTCTTCTGGTCCTGTTTCCTAGCATACTTTGGAGGAATCATGGCACTCCAATATACCAAAAAAGAATTACCACCTTATCGGGGTATAATACACTTTTGGTACAGTACATTGGAGTGCCTTGATTCCTCCAACGTATATAATTATGCCAGGAAACAGGACCAGATGAACAAAAATAATGGTGTCCTGTTGCCTGGAAAAGTTTGAAGGAATCATTTGCTCCAGATTTACCAAAAGTATTCTACCCCCTTAACATTTAGAAAAGTGAGGGTTATGTATTTATGATCAACGTCACGAGTATGCTTAACTTTTCATTAATTAATTCACTTCCTATGTGATCCTTAATAACTGTGACCATTTAAAAATATTACCTGTATAATATATATTGAAAAAAAAAAAAAAAAAAAAAATGGAGCACTGATACGGATGATGATGATGTATATTCAAAGTATTAATAATCTGAATTTTGGTAACTCAGAAATGGAAAACTCAAAAGTATCACTAGTTCACCATAAGCTATACGAAAATGTCTCAGAGTGAGGAGTGGAGAAATGGTCGATCATAGCTTGCCTGCCTACCTGCCTGCCTGCCTACCTACATACGTGCCTGCCTGCCTGCCTGTCTGCCTGCCTGCCTGCCTGCCTGTCTGTCTGCCTGCCTACCTACCTACCTGCCAGCCTCCTGCCTGCCTGCCTGTCTACCTGCCTGCCTGCCTGCCTGCCTGCCTACCTGCCTACCTACCTACCTGCCTGCCTGCCTGCCTACCTACCTACCTACCTACCTACCTACCTACCTGCCTGCCTGCCTGCCTGCCTGACCCTGGACTCTGCTCACGTTCATGTTCTTCCTCTCTCCTGATCAAGGGGTCGTCTGCACCTGTCGCATTTTCTGCATTTCCCTCTCGTCACGCGAAAATGCACCGAGCAAAATATCGTGGCGTGTTTTCTGCATTTCTCTCCGTGAAGCGAATACTGAACAAACCCAAAACATCTCCCGTGCAAAGTAGTGCAAGAGAGAACCCAAGTTAGAGAGAGACTAAGTTAGTTATATCGGCGAAAAGTATTGATAAATTTTTCTGCTCTGTTACTGACAAATGACGATCAGCTTTTGTTTTTCAGCCATGGAAAAACAATGATTCACAAAGGCTACCAATTGAATTGTAAGAAAATAAAACGCACCAACGGAGAGAAGAGGCATGTAATGAATAAACAGCATTGACTCCTAGTACAAAACTCTTAGCTGAAAAAATATCAACGCGGATGCAGCAATAATTCTTCAAAGAGCGTAATGTACGGTAGGTCGAAAAGAGGCACAGTCGCCAGCACTTATAACTGGTCAGCTTTGTCAGTCTCCTTTTTTGTACCAGTTGTAAATGCCGGTAACTGTACACTATCTACATGCACGTATATATTTCACTCTTTCTCTGTGTAACGGGTGGCAATATTGAATAACAAATAATGGAAAAAGTTTGGGTATAAATTTGTTCTGTGACTGACTGACCCCTTGACATATGTATTTGAACACGTGCCCTCCGCTCAGAACTGCTTGTGAAGAAAATACATGAACACAAAGTTGCATGTATATATGTAGATGATTTATTTATTTGTTTAAGACCAGGTAGAATAAACATGTACAGTGGGCATCATAAGTTCGCTTCACTTCCACCTACTTATGTATGAGCTATATTGAAGTTGTAACACAATTTGAATATAGAGATGACAGATATACTTCACATATGATAAATAATTACACATGTTGTTAGGATAGAAGCTGATTCAGAATGCAACTATCTGGTCATATTAGTATTATTAATCACACGAGATGAACACGAATTTATGCTGTCGGCTGTACTCTCAAATGGATGATGAAGATGAGACTACAAGAGTATTAAAGTAATGTAATCTGATAGAGAAATGTTAATGCATTATAGACTAAATAGCAATTTCCATTAACCTTTGTTCCCCCAACCAACACTTCCTCCAGCACAAACACTCTCACACATTACAGCCTCAAGTAGAGTTTAAGGTGTACAGAACAAGGGGTGGGAACAGATGGACTGGGTGAAGAAAACAGGGAGGCAGGAAACGTGGAGGTCGCTGAACCCACTGTCCTCACCAGGCAGGATTTATAGAATACTAATGAATTCTGTTCCTCACCTTGTGTACCCTGTCGGAAAATTATATTCATTCTGGAGAGCGGGAAATTAAACAAAACTGCAATCAGGGTGAGGCCGGACAAAGACAAGGTGGTATTGTATGTGTGAATTATTACTACAGTATAATCCAGTCAGTCCTGGACATTCGCTACTTGACAAGATTTGGAACGGAATATCTTTTGGGTCTGTTATCTGGACGTGGGGTTTTCTCTTACCAAAATTATCTTTCTCATTTGGCTCAGGTGTCTGCCTAAGCTGTGCGTGTTTCCATATTATATTCAACAGCAAAGTGATGAACTATTTTTGGAGAACATTATTATCAAGAGACGAGTTAATGACTTTCCTTGTTTTCTTATGATTAACTAGTTTATTACCACATTCTCTGCTTTCATTGTTGATGTTAGAACTCCATCTCTCATGTGTCAAGATATCTTTAATTACAAGATGTATTTTTTATAATTATTTCGTTTAAAATTTGTCTGGACGAGATGATAAACCAAAATGATGATGAAGAATGAAAAGTAAGGCCAGTCAGATGAGATTGGGGGAGGAGGCAAGAGACGAAAACAGGTGATGGTAGAGTAGGGAGGTGAGAAGGGAGGGTAGTGAGGTAAGAGACAAAGTGAGATGAGAATCGAGGGGCAGTGAGGTGATAGTGGTTGGAGGTAGGAGGGGAGGGGGACAGAGTGAGGTGAA
Source organism: Petrolisthes cinctipes (assembly GCA_033782935.1). Taxonomy (NCBI): domain Eukaryota; kingdom Metazoa; phylum Arthropoda; class Malacostraca; order Decapoda; family Porcellanidae; genus Petrolisthes; species Petrolisthes cinctipes. The sequence goes on from JAWQEG010006909.1 coordinate 56,667, forward strand.
AATAGAGGGGCAGTGATGTGATAGTGATTGGGGGAGGGGGGGGAAGAGTGAGGTGAAAATAGAGGGGCAGTGAGGTGAAAGTGGTTGGAGGTAGGAGGGGAGACAGGTGAGGTGAGAATGGAGGGACAGTGAGGTGATAGTGATTGGGGGTAGGGAGGGGGGGGGGGCAGAGTGAGGTGAAAATGGAGGGGCCCACGTCCTTTTATCCCCGTGTAGATATACTGGTGCCATCAAGGTTTGGATGGGGTGTCGACCGGTGCACCAGAGCGGAGAGAAGTGGTGTAGAGAGAGAGAGAGAGGGAGAGATGTGGTGTAGAGAGAGAGAGGGAGGGAGAGATGTGGTGTAGAGAGAGAGAGAGGGAGAGATGTGGTGTAGAGAGAGAGAGAGAGAGGGAAGGAGAGATGTGGTGTAGAGACAGGGGGGGAGAGAGATGCTCGAGAATAGAGAGGTACAGGAGTGACAGAGGAAGGTAGACAGTAGCGAGAGGGAACAGGTGAGCGTACTGTAGATGGAAGGAAATAGTAGAGAGGCGAAGGAAAGACGTAGACGCAGACAAATAGAAAAGTAAACAGACAAATAAAAATCGTACAGATAGATATGCGGTAGAGACAGATAGATAGATAGATGAATAGACAAACAGGCAGATAGAGAAAGATATACACCGTAAAAAATACCCGAAAAAATAGATACATAGATATAAATAGACAGACAGATCGTAAAGGAAGGGAATACATGGGTTGAGGGATTTGACTGGCTGGCGACAAGGTGTGATGGGTCAGGGTGGGTCAGAGTAGGACGAAAATGGACTGGTAGGGAGAGGGGTAAGTAGGTGAGAAGTAGAGGCAAGGAAAAAAAAAAGAAGGAGAGAGAGAAGGGTAAGGAAAAGAGAAAAAGAGGGAGGGGCAGGACAGAGGTAAGTGGAGGCAAGGGAAAAAACGGAGGAGAGAGAGAAGGGTAAGGAAAAGAGAAAAAAGAGGGAGGGTCAGGAAAGATGTAAGTGGAGGCAAGGGAAAAAACGGAGGAGAGAGAGAGAAGGGTAAGGAAAAGAGAAAAAGAGGGAGGGGCAGGGAGGAGAGAAATGGAGGCGGGAAATATAGAGACAGGATCGATGAGAGAGTGGCAAGGAGGGAAGGGTTGGGAAAAACGAAAATGAGGAAGAGGAAAGAGAGGCAAAGAGGGACGAAACAGATGAAGATAAAATAAAACTCGAGTATCTAGAAAAAAAGGTAATATGAAGCCGAACTTTAAAGTATAGGAGAGCAAACATTTCACGATTGATATTGGTCCATCAAATGCTTTTGGAAATTCAATTAGGCCACACTCAATGATATCAGCTGGCTACTAACGTTATATCAGGCCTTTCACAGTAATTTATTTGACGAGTAATTTTTTAACGATTTGGGTTATTCTTAAGGATGGTTAGATAAATTTTTTCCATCCAATGTTTTTATTTGTTGTCGGTGTGAATTGATATTGTTTATGTTTTCCATTTCTGCAGAACGGTGAAAGTGGCTGACTTGGCAACGAAATTATTGTATACTTCATCAAGTCTGTCTGTGTGAATAATTTTGGCTGTAAAACACGGCAGGTCAAATTTCATCTAACCATAACTATTAAGTAATGAATATTATATAATTTGTTACATTTTAAAGACATACAATGTCATACAAAGCATCTAGAATCATCTGCCGATAACCCGAATATGTTACCCTAAACGTAAGCTGCTGTTCTGAGGTTAATCTAAATATTTTCATATCTTTGGACATCATTGTTTCTTTCCTCCGCCAACGAAAATCATCTGGTTTTAGTCAAAGTACAACGTAAAACCGTGAGCTGTTTCTTAAAGGCTTGAAGGAACACAGATAAAGGTGACTGAGATGAGACAGCAAGTTACATATTCCACTCATGAAAAAATATTGAAAAATCTGTCTACGTCCTTTAGAAAGGTGTAGATCCAGGGTGAGATATTATTCAGATTTTGAATTAATGAAAATTATATAGCAGACTCTGTAATGATTGAATTAAAAAGTGAACCACCAGGACCAAACATGTTTAATGAAATGGGTTAAAGATAAGATATATATATATATATAGTTCTAGACGTAGAAATGCAGCAATATGGTTGGAAATAAAGTGGTGAATGGAAGGATCAAGCTTACCGATGATGATCTGAATGCAGGAACAAGTACAACTTTCAGGAGCAATAAATTGAATAGTTGCAGTATATGAACTCGTCTGGATGGGTCCAAACCAAGACCCGAGTCAAAATAGGTCAATGGTACTGATGCAATATTCTCAAATTTTATGTCATGTAGGTCGGGCTGCAGAAGGCAAGAGAAGACGAGAGGAACAGAGTGTGAGGGGCCAGAAGCAGAGTAGGGTTGGCTGGCTGGCTAAGGGTCCACAGGAAGGGGTGGGACAGAAACAGGATGGATGTGGCTGGACAGGCAGGCAGGCAGGGAAGGAAGGAAGGGACGAACCACCTCCAATCTGGCTTATCCGATAAACCAGAGAGACAAATGTGGGAAAGGGAGTCTGGCCAGGAGGGAGGAGAGTGGTTGTCGAGGTGTGGGAGTTATGGGGACAAGGGGCAGGGATACAATAGAGCGAGTGTCACACCACACCATTTAACTCTGTCCTCATGTCAAACTTGGCTTCCTTCGTCCCTTTCTCCAGCTTCAGTTTATAGGCATCGAGGACAAAACCACCCGCAGGTCTGGACGGAGCAAGGACTGTCCGACCAAAACGGGGGATGATGGATGGAGGACGAATGAATACTGTGTATTTTATGTTCCACCATTAATCAATCTTCCTGTACCTTGTTGTACGTTAATCTAGAAGGTATTCTGAGAGGGCTTTAATTATTCATACTTACTGACAATTTGAGTATGGGAGTATTATATAATGTGATTGTAAAAAGGTAATTATAAACAGATTTGATATAATAAGCAATGATTGTCCTGATAATTATGGTTGTGAGAATTGTGAGGTGACGGCTATTTGCTGGGAATAAATATGCATTAAAAGCAATTACCGGTTTATTAATTACATCAATTAAATGAATTGTCATAAAACATGACAATTAGAGCCATTATCGTCATTACCTTTTCATTAATAAAAACGATTATCAGTAAAATCAAAATGTCTTTACTACTTTTTCTTCATGGTATTTTCATTACCATGGTGAACATTTGACAAAGCAATAAACGAAATCAAGATACCCAGGACCAAAAGTTTCCAGTGCAGACAATATTGTTGAGCGACACATTACCCGCCAGCTTCCACCTCAATGAATATTTACTCTCTTTAATTTAATGAATAAAATTCCATTCTTAAACGCTTTAGGGCTCTGAGCGTTATGCCGTCAACATAATGTGTTTGCATTGCAATATTCTCAACAATGTCAATTTCATCCCTGCATAATTATTAAATTGTCTTTTTTTCTTGCTCTTCCTCATGTTGTATATACAAGGAAAGATGAAAGAATAAGAGACTTAATGATTAAATATGATGAAAAATAAAAGATGAGAAAAAACTTGAGAATATGAAAAAAGACCCGGTATATATAGTTAGACTTGGTAAATTGGAAAACGAGATAAATTTCATCTGTGACTGTGATTTACTTTACACAATTTGTCTCTTGTCACGAGCGTTTTGTTTCCTCCACTTTCCTTTGCTCGGCACTGGGTAGGTTTTGAGAACACTTAATCAAGGGAGAGTGAGTTTCATGCAGCAATAGAGTTATGAAGGTGACGTGAATGCCAGAGGTAGGAGGCTGAGTTTATAGAGACAAGTATACGTGAAGGTTGAGGTTGAAAGGTGAGATGAGGTGAGGCGAGGTGAGGAAAGATGAGGTAAAAGATGAGGTTATGTGAGGTGCATGGGGTGAAGTGAAGGTCGAGGTGTGAAGCAGAGGTTAATTAAGTGAGAAGAGGACTGATATAAAGAAGTGAGCCGAAGTGAGGAGAGTGAGTTGAGGCTGGAAGGAGATGGAATCAAAATGAGGTGAGGACAGAGGAGGGTGATGAGGGAACATATTGCTAAACGGGACGTAAAATAAAATGTCAGAGAGGGAGAGAGATTACCTGGGGTCGTATAGAGATGATCTGTAGGTGTTTGTTGGTGAGTAAGGAAGAGGGGCTGTTCAGTACTCCCAACAATACCATGAAACACTCCCCTCGGTGTGGATGTAGTTTCGTAGAGGGGTTTGGGTGAATCGGTTGCCTCAAATTCGCTTGATGAAATACAAAATCCCACGTAAGGGGAGATCCTCTTGTTGGTGAATTGGAAGGTCTCTGATTCCTTCAAACTCTGCCGCGAAGTAGATCCCCTATTAGTACCTTTAGGGGCGTCTGTTTCGTGGCATTTTTGGAGGAATTAAAGAGGAATCAACAAGAGAATATCCTCTTAAAGATGACGCCCTCGCTCATAGCAAGTTTACATAAGGGGTTCGTAGAAATATTCGCCTAAAAATGGTTGCAGTGTGCCTCCAGACTCAGAAAATCCAGCTGCCTCACTCAACTATAGGAGGTGTTATACCAGGGATTTAATATATTTCCACGAAGTTTAGAAACACCGGATTGTAAAGAAAGAAAGATTATCCCTTTGGGTGAAATAAAATTTATTCGTATGAACTATGCAATTGCAATTTCTTTCAACAAGGATAGGCTTTTCCAAAAATCACTCTAAAAAAGAACTATTTTCACTAAAGTTTTGGAGAAAGTAACTAAAGCACGAACAAACCCTATTACACGTTCTCCGATAAGACACTGTTGATGCTAATGAAAAGCTCTTAGGAAGCTGAGTGGGTGAGTTTAGTTAATTGGAACATTGGTGGGCATTAAGTGTGAAAATTATGGCAAGTATTAGGCAGCATAATGAATGCCATGAAAAACACATTGAACAAAAGGGTCATAAAGGAGACAGTAGCATTAAAGTTACTGACGTGTGGTTGCATGGTTAGTCGAAGGTGTCCAGGTGGGCTACTGAACATGAAGGAAACTCGACACCAACGATGAACAATATGGCACCGGATACACCAGAAATCAATAAGAGTGGATGGAGAAAAGACAAAGCGAGATGATTTCAACACACACGAAGAAAATTATTGCGTCACATCAACAACACTCTCCGACCATTATATATTTAAGGGGATAGTATACATTTGGTACATTGGAGTGCCTTGATTCCTCCAAAGTATGCCAGGAAACAGAACCAGGTTAACAGAGATATTGGTGGCCTGTTGCTTGAAATCGTTTGGTGGAATCAGTTGCTCTAGATTTATCAGTACCACGAAAACAAAGCATAACAGTACCACGAAAACAAAGCAACATTTTATAACCTGCAGAATTTTATATCGGCACAACAAGCCCACAGTTATGCACGACCACCTGCCACATACAATTGAAAATATTGTATATGCAAAACACAACTATTCGGTTTGATTCAGTGAGTGTATGTACTGTACCTTTACCTTGCAGAATAAAATCTTAGGGCAATTGTTGATCACACTACCTCTGTGGGAAAATGTTACATCATGCATAGTTTAATTTCCATGTTACAATGCACTGGATATGAAGTGTTATATGAGATTGAGTTATAAACGTAGACGCCCACAGTAGAACATGACCAATGCACACTATACCTTCCATTTATTAATTTACATACGGAATGAATACATATAGAATTCTCTCTCTCTCTCTCTCTCTCTCTCTCTCTCTCTCTCTCTCTCTCTCTCTCTCTCTCTCCTCTCTCTCTCTCTCTCACACACACACACACACAAACACACACAAAATAAGTATAAAACCAGTGATTAAGGGCTTACTTGACACCTACAGTACATTGAAAATTCATATACCGTTGAAACACACAGTAATAATAATACACACACACCCCAAGTACACTTTACACTTGCTACCCACAACAGACAGCATAATATACGCACTGGTGGAGATAAACAAGAAGAGACTTTTGAGTCGTCCCTAAAACACAAGCCAAGCCTATTAGTGCTCATATTACAGTCACCATCTTTTTGTTGGCGTCAGGGAAAATGCTGGGGACGTGAAAAGGCTCGAAATTGCAGTCTCTTGTAATATGCAGCGGGCGAAACCTCCAACATGTAGGTGTAATGAATGAGGGGGAGAAAGAGAGAGACAGTGGGGTTGGTAAAGGAGTGAAAAGGGGTGGCATATATATGTGAATATATATATATATATATATATATATATATATATATATATATATATATATATATATATATATATATATATACCGTGTGTGTGTGTGTGGGTGTGTGTGTGTGTGTGTGTGTGGTACGTGTTGAACTGCTAGAAGAAGGTGAAATTAGCTGAAGGAAGGTGTGTTCAGCGTGGCAAGAGGAGGAGGAGGAGAAGGGACAGGAGATGGAAGAAGAGGAAGGGGAAGTAGAAATTTAATAAAGGTTACACACAACTTTCAAACATTCATTCTGATGGTCCTTATGAGGCTGCTTGATAATACTATCTCTACTCATGTATTAATGTGAGGCAAAGGAGAGGAAAGTAGAAGGTTCCTCCACGCCTACCATTCTATATGTACCAATTTACGGTAACAATTGTTTAAGGCGATACGTACCTTTGGTAAAATTGTATCAGTTGTTTGTCATAACCTAAAAGACAACATTGTGTTATAATTCTGAGTTTAGCATTAAGGGTGAGGTTCCCTCCTTCAAACATGACACAAGAAGAAGGGAGTTAAGAGAACAGGAATATTATCTACTGAAGCCAAATCTACACCTGTGAAGATTATTCCATATAGGCTACCGGTAGAAAAAACAAATAGAAGGTTCTGTACCCATACAATCAACGAACTGGAAAGAAAACAACTCTAGAGGAGAAATGTGTTGCGTGTCGAGGTTATTTCCGCTGATAAAAACAATCTTCTCCAGGGAAGAGCAAAAACAAGCTGGGAGGCTGAACACGAGAGTCCTCAGGGAGTACATTTCCTCCACTCTGTGACACTCATCAGGTACACAGGTGAACACAATGGAAGACGAGGAGGAAGAGGAAGAAGAAGAAAAAGAAGAGGAGGAGGAGGAAGAAGAAAAAGAAGAGGAGAAGGAAGAAGAAAAAGAGGAGGAATTAGAAAAAGAGGAGGAGGAGGAGGAAGAAGAAAAAAAGAGGAGGAAGAGGAAGAAGAAAAAGAGGAGGAAGAAGAAAAAAAAGAAGAGGAGGAGGAAGAAGAAAAAGAAGAGGAGGAGTAAGAAGAAAAAGAAGAGGAGGAGGAAGAAAAAGAAGAGGAGGAGGAGGAAGAAGAAAAAGAAGAGGAGGAGGAGGAAAAAGAAGAGAGGAGGAAGAAGAAAAGAAGAGGAGGAGGAGGAAGAAGAAAAAGAGGAGGAAGAGGAGGAAAAGAAAGCATAAGAGTTGGAGGAGGAAGAGGGAAGAAGAAAAAGAAGAAGAGAAGGAAGAAGAGAAAGTATAAGAGTAAGATGAGAAGGAGGAGGGGGATTAGGAGTTGGGGGATGAAGAGAAAGAGGATTAG
>JAWQEG010006910.1:12500-52500 GCA_033782935.1 Petrolisthes cinctipes
CCAGTTAGTTAGTCTGTGAGTCACCGGGATTGGGAGAGAGTTTTCGAGCATGACTAAAAAAAAGTAAAAAAATGTGGAGAGAGAGGAGGGAGGAAGGGAGGAGAGAGAAACAGAGAGATAGAGAGTGGGAGGACAGGGAGAGAGAGAGAGAGAGGAGGGAAGAAGGGAGGAGCGAGAAGAAAACAGAGAGAGAGAGAGAGAGAGAGAAGGGAGGAAGGGAGGAGAGAGAAACAGAGAGAGAGAGGAGGGAGGAAAAAGAAACAGAGAGAGAGAGAGAGAGAGAGAGGGTGGGAGGACAGGAAGAGAAGAGAAGTGTCTGGCAACGCGACCCCTTGAAGTTGAGTCATCGGTTAGTGAGATTCTGTAAGGCCGGCTCGACACCCAGGCATTGCCAGCCAGTTGAGCTTGGGATATCACTGAGGTAGGAGGTCTTCGTCTCTTCAGTGAAATACGTAACTAAACCAAAGTGCAGTGGCTTTGTATAGAATCAATATCGCGGCTTTTTAAACGTGGCTTTTTCCCCTCCAGGCAGACCATCTCCGGTATGGCGTTTTATCCTTTCGTATGCTTGTTTGGCAGTACAAAGCATTATCTTTTTTCCCCTTGTCTGCTGGCTGGCTGGCTGTCAACATGTACTCCTATATAATGCACCCATAAGCATATATTAACAACACAGGGATTATTGGAGTCGTACATGAAAGGTTAATTAGGGTTCTACGATGATATTTCACAATTCAGTTGCCATGGAGGTGTTGGGTTTGGTAGGAGGGAGGCTTGGTTGGTTGATTCAAGCCGGCGACTCCAGGATAAGCGGCGTGAGAGGGTGTGGCAAAAGGGGGGGGGGGGGGAGCTAGGGGGGATGTAGGGTGTTGTAGTGGTGATGAAGGGGGTTTGGTTTGTTGGTGAAGTAGGAGATGGTGTGGGTAAAGGGACAGCAGGTTTGGTTTAGATGGTTGTGGTTTGGTGAATGCTAGGTGTTTGGTGAAATAGGGGGTCGATAGGGGTGGGAGGAGGGTACGTGTTGTAGTGGTGGTGATGGTGGAGGTTTGGTGTGAATTAATAAGGGACAGGTTTGGTTTGGATTGGATGCTGGTGGTTTGGTGAATGCAAGGTGTGTGGTGAAATAAGGGGTCGATAGGGGTGGGAGCAGGAGGGTGTTGTGGGGTTGTGGAGGGTTTTTGGGAAGTGAGAGGGAAGAATGCTGATGATTGATAGACCAGTTGGGTGTCTAAATGCAAGAATGTATAATACTCTTGAACAATTAATACTGGAAACATGATGGGCAGTAAACAAAGAACGTTGCTTCGACCATTTTTTTTTCCCCCTTTCTTGACACATGTTAATGAGGAAGCGAGAGTCTCGAATCGCAGGGAAGTTCATTGGGTACGACTGTAATTATTTCTTCTAGGGCAGCTCTGTTTAGATCTTTTTGTTAGTGACAGGTGGGCGGGGAGGACAGAAGGTTTGGTGGCCATGTGTGTGTGTGTTGAAGCCAGACACTCGTATTGACCCAGGTTGCAACGGGTGAACGCCGACTGCTTGCTGTCTGGAAACAACTATATCACAGAGTGGGGATGATATATATAGGGCATTTTCTTTTCTCTGGCAGTAGCAGCTGTTATGAAAGGATACTGTAGGTTAGGTTTACATCATATTGGAATTTAGGGCTGAGAATGAATACGCAGAACAAAGAGATTAGAGGTTATATTTTGTTCCCCGTACTGAGATGGACTTGGGAACAGCGTGTCCGGGAGGCTGTGTTGGGGAGTGTCTGGTTATTATGGTTATTGTGGTGCTAGGATGGATATCCATTGTGCCTGGATGGCTATTGTAGTGGGATGGCTATTGTTGTGAAAGGATGTCCATTCCGATTGGATGTAGGTTGTGTTATACAGTCTAGGTAGTTTGCTTCTTTGTGTTAGCCATAAGATGTAAGAGAAGTGGAAGTTGTAAACAATGAACTAAGTAAGAGGTATTGCAACACATAACAGAATTGGGAATGTTATATTTAAATAGAAACAGATTGTAGATCTTGAATTAGTAATTATTATCAGAGATGGATTGTATTATAGTGGGCTACCTGTGGTTAGTGGTAGCGAGAAGTGAATGAGTAATTGTGATAAGATTGTCACGCCACACAGTGTATAATTATTGTAATGCATGTAATTGGTTTTGTGGTTGGTGGGATGATACGATAGAGAATTAATTAGGACTTGTAGCCTATATTTGACAGTATCGTATTGGCTCATGTAGAACCAAATAACCAACTGAGAACAGCTAGTTGTGATGAGGCCTACAATTCATGGTGCATTACTAGAGTCACATGTAACTGTAGAAGAGTTGGTAGTGGCAGATGGCTGACGTCTGCAGCTAACCGTGGCGCCATTGCTTGCCTTGTCCAGCTGCTGCCACGTTGGAGAGTGGGGTTGGGTTGGGCTGATGAGCTGGCATTTGAGCAGAGGGAAACCTTAGTGAGCTTAGGTAGTTTTTGTACTTAGCTTGGCCACACTTTTATTCTCCTTGAGTGTTGTAACATGTTCATTTTAACGCTCCTCTCTATAATTATTATATTCGGTTGTTTAGTTGACTCGGTGGTTGACTATAATAATAGATAGTAGTTTCACACTGAGCTTAGCATTGGAAGGTGTGATGTAGAATATGTAATGAGTGCGTAGTTCCAGTATTATGTGTAAATGGAATTTTGGGTGTGGCAGACTAGCAAGCCCAGTGGTTCATTTGGTAAGGCTTAAACCTTCACTGGAGTCTTGAGAGGCTTATGTTCACGGCATTCCTGAGCGGTATTAAAGTTAGCCAAGATTAACAGGAATTTAGGGATATACTTCAGGAAGGTATTGAGGTCCATTGTTCGGAAAAGTGGTAAAAACTTAGTGGTTAGTTTGGTTAGCCTGTAGTTCCCTCGTTCACATGTACTATTATGCACAAAAGTTCATTCCCTGAGCTTGCCACAATGATTGAATTCCCCATAATTATGTTGAGGTTCGAACGACAAAAGACTGTTTGTTCACCTCTCTTGTATAGTTATTCGAACCACTGGTTATTGTTATATTGTGGTTGATGTTTGTTAAATAATTGTAAATTCAAAAACACTTAAGTCGATGATGCTTCGCTTCTTATAAAAAGTTATGATTAAAGTTATGAGAGTTTTACATCGAGTGAAGTTTGTAAGCTTAGCAAGAACTGACACTTGTGGAGCCACCCGCATCCAAGTCACCAGTAACCGGCGAATGATTTTCTTACAATAAGCTCTCCAGTATCTAAAATTGATTTGTCCTAGACTCAGACAAAAATGACCCTTCATAAACCACAATTGTACTGGTAATTCACGCCTGGCTGGCTGACATTTGTGTTATACATTCATATGACTGTGGCAGTTGAGAGAGCGACTCTATAATATACTGTACGCTATCTATTGTGATAGTGGCCACATCCGCTGTGCTGCTCTGCTACCACTCTTATAATACCCTACTTGTATTTGTGTATCCATTACTGCTAAATTATTCTTTATCAGGATTAGAACTCTTATATTTATGAATAAACTCGTAATGGAATGTGAATCAGGAACCACTTTTAATTAAGAACTAGTGTGCGATGAGTTCAGTATTCATAGATTTTTATGTGAAATTCCAAGCAAAGTTTTTATCGTCTCAGCTGGTTAGCACTTGGTAAAATATGTAAATTATCTTAAAGAAATGTCATTGTACACCTTTAGTCCCAGACAAATGAAGTCTCACAGCCACGAAAAGTTAGTCACGTATGTCTTAAATTCATGTAGATTATAATATGTCTGTAAAGTTGTATAGGCACCATAATTATATCCCTTACATAGTGTTTATCCGATGATTAACATATTATACAGGGTACCTTCACGGTCACCTGTTCTTTACCATTAAAAAAGTGTATAACTCTACGGATATTGAACTGGTGTTTTCAAGGAGTGTAGGAATGTTGGGGAACATTTTATTTCATGCTGGTACATACCTTACCAGTTATTTTATCATCTTTAATTAATATACGATAGTCAATAGCATAGATATAGATAATACATCACATAGGCCTATGCCACATACAAAACATAAAATATACTCTAAAGTTTGTTTCCTAGGCATACTTGCAAGGGGTGTTGAGAAAAGGAGTTAGCTGTCATAGGACTTGATTCAACATAATTTAATATCCAATGGAAATTAAGATAAAAAAATAATGTATCAGCTGCTGAAGTTTAATGACAGTTGTAACCATCCCATAGAACTAAATTTATGTAGGCCTACCTTAGCGTGTGAGGGTAAGAGGTAGGGTTGGTTATTGAGGGATGTTATGTATGTATGTGTGGCGTAGCAGTGACCTTGATACTAAATAGTCTTGAGAATAGGACTGACTACCTTAGGGGTTTATTAGCTACCGGAATTAGTCTTGACATCAATCAGTAAAGGGATAAAGACGCTTATCTGTTACCGTGTTATCTATAAATATCATTAGAGTGAGCCAGCGCTGTATAGAATAGACCTGGTATAATAAGGAGTCATGGGTGAAGGGAGTGGTACTTTATTCCATGTTTATCTCTCTACATAACTATTCATTTGTCACCGATTGTTCAGTTTAGAATCATTTGGTTTGAGCATGGTTGATGAAAGTTCTGATCGACATGGTTAGTGTTTACCATAGTAAGTTAGGGAGAATATACTTTTGGTGTATTAGATGTTATGGTGTGACGTCTTCACTACCCATGGGTTATGGTGTGACATCTTCACTACCCATACAGGGAAAGATTGTCACACCGTCATTATGTTTTAGTAGAGAAAGGTATATTAACATCTTCACTATTAAGTGGAATATGAGTATGATGTGACATATCTTCACTACCCGGATTATGTCACATCATTATGTTTTAGTAAAGTAACATCTTCACTATTAAGTAAAAGATGACTACGATGTGACATATCTTCACTACCCGGATTATGTCACATCGTCATTGTATTTTGGTACAGAAGAGTGTGTTGACATCTTCACTACTAGGTAGAAGATGTCACTACTTTATTTTGTTATATTCCAAGAGTAGTTCTAGGATGCCTATAAAATGTCAGTTTAGAAAGACATTGTAGAAGGGGGGTAAGATCAGAGGTCAAGATTAGAGAAGGTAGGCTTTTGGAGCTAATATGTGAGTGAGATAGAGATAATTATAGGCTTTGGAGAAAAGGACAAAATAAGTGTTAGTTTTTTTTTCCTCTTGTGATTAATCTGATTGCGTGCCTCAGTCGGCCCGGGACTGGGGACGTAACATAGAGCACCTTTATTACTCCAAAATACACCAGGAATCAGGGCCAGATTAGCAAAAAATATTGGTGGCATGTTGTTGAAGTTCCTCAAGCTGTCTTATTGGTGTTTGGACTAGTTTGGAGGAACCGGTTACTACAGATTTACCAGCACTTGTACTATAATTATCCCCTTAATGTATCCAAACAAAGCTGTAAATCCCTTGTCCATGCTTTATAAATCGTTCCTGAATGTCAGCATAAGATGTGTGTTGCTCTTACAAATTGGGTAATAGGATTGGTACAGAGGTAGTGTCCTCGCCCGGCGCCTGGTGGTTGACCCGAATTCGAGACTTATCATTGCACACCATCTGGTTTAGTGCAGGCAACATGGATCGGTTGAGTTGATCTAGGGCCGAGAAAATTCATCTTATTTCTTGCGAGATACGGTAAATAAAGAAAGCACATAAACAATTCGAGTTCCTGAGCAAAAATAGCCCATCATATGTCGACAATTGCATGGCCGCCTCCTTCTCTCAGTCATACAATTGTTGGGCCTTCAGAATATTAATGATGAACAGACTGACAGGCAGGTTAGATTCAAGTATATAATGATGTTGATGGGTGTGTGTGTGTTACATGAATCAGGATGCATATAACCTGGGGTGAGTGACCTGGGGCGGGGCTTGCCTTCACGTACCCTGAGGGAACAGTTAACTTACCCAGCTGATGCCCTACATTCCTCTTACTCCCTGGCGACTGAGAGAGAGAGAGAGAGAGGGAGAGAGAGAGAGAGGACGGCTGGAGTGAAAGGAGAGGGAGGGAGGGTTAGGCTACAGCAGTTGCGGCTTAATAAGGGGGTAGCCTAATGCACTTTTGTTACATTGGAGTGCCTTGATTCCTCCAAAATATGCCAGGAAACGGACCAGATGAACAAAAATAATGGCCGGTGTTCTGTTGCTTGGAATAGTTTGGGGGATTCAGCAGTTGCTCCAGATTTACCAACATAAAATTTCCCCCTTAATGTGCTCTCGTGCCCTCGACTGTACAGTGTACCCACGTCACACACACACACCAGCGCCGTCTGTACTTCATCCTGCTTCCCCACACCTGCACAAAATGACTCACACTTGCTGTTATTAGCGGTGGTTTAGCTAGCGGAAGTGTTGCCAGGGTTCGTTTCCTTCGTGATCTTCCCACCAGGCACCACCCCCCGTACCTTCATTCCATAGTCACCCACCCACCCCTGTAGTGTAACGCCTTGGAGACCTACATACCAACCGTCCTTTCTCCCTTACTTCACCTTCCAACCGCCCTTTCTCTCCCCCTTCACTCCAGCCGTCTCTCTCTCTCTCTCTCTCTCTCTCTCTCATTATTACCCGACATCCTCTTCCATCTTTCTGTTCCTTCTCTTCCATCTGCTTTGCCCTCCTCTTCCATCTAACCTTCCCTCTTCTACCATCCTTCCATCTATCTTTTTCCCCTACCACTACCACCGCTTTTCATTTCATTCACCTAACACCTTACTTCCCCTTCCCTTCATCCATCTACCCCCTCCCTTTCTACGACCCCATTATTTTCGTCTGTAACCCCCCATTCCTAACCCCAGCTGTTGTAACCTCCTCTGTATCGTTGGGGTGCTGAAGTGTAGAAATGGGGCCAGAGAGTCGCAAACCCACTTCTAATCAATTCCCCAGACGTGGTTGTTGTTACAGTGCTCACAGACATTACCTTCAAATCAAAATACTGACCAGCTGAACCGGAGACAGCTGCTGCGAGTTAGGCTACAGTATGACTCACACAACGCCCGCTGGCCAGGTGTTGGAACGTGTTCATGGTATAGCCTAACCACCCTCCCCATCCCCCTCCTTTCTCCTCCCCACACTCCCCCTCCCTTCTCCTCCCCACACTCCCCCTCCCTTCTCCTCCCCACACTCCCCCTCCCTTCTCCTCCCCACACTCCCCCTCCCTTCTCCTCCCCACACTCCCCTCCCCTTTTCCTGTTTGTCTATGCCTGCCTGAGTCTCTTGTCATAGATACTTCCCTTCCGTTCCATATGTCTCCCATCACGTCACACTTCCCGTCACACCTTCCTTCAGCTTCGTCGTATTTCTCTCTCTCTCTCTCTCCTTTGGTCCTCCTTTAACCGAGCCCCTTCTCCCTACTCGACCCACCTTCCTTCTCGAGTGTCTGGCCCTGACTATCCACACCGAAGTCACCCACCACACCCTTCTTTCCAGCCACGCCTCCCTCACTCCCATCAAACCCCTTCCATACTAACCTGCCTCCCATAACAGGAATATCTCTTTAGTTTTGTTCTTCAGTTTATTTCGTTCTGTTGTCACTGTTATCTCATACCACCTTTTCCTTCCTATACTATATCGCTGCACCTCCCCTCACCACCACCACTATAATTATTATAATTATTATCGTATACCTTATCTTTCACGCAGACAAAAATTTCTCGCCTGTACACACCGTCTGTATTACTCACTCACTCCCTCATACCAGCATTGCCTCTACTTCGCTATACCTATCTGTACCCTTCTCCCTAATCCACCATCCTCACGTCCATACCAGTCACTCAACTTCCCCTCCCCCACACCAGTCACTCAGCTTCACCCTCCCCCCCACCTCCCACCCACCCACAACCCACCCGTATCACCCACTGGTTCTCCCGTTACTTTGAGCTTGAGAGCCAGGCATAGACCACTTCAACCCTCCACAACACGCCTCTCAAACTATAATTTCGTACCGCTTAGGAACTCGTGCTAATGGAATGGGACTTTTGCACGTTAGTTTCCCTGTTTTCAGTTCAAAGCTGTGACTGTACTAATACATAATGTCTGTGGTTACATAATTTACCGATGCTTCTGTGGTTAAGGGGATAGATAGTACAGTGTTGGTGGTAAATCTAGATGCTAGAGTAACAGATTCCTCCAAGCTATTCTAAGCAACAGGTTACCATTATATTTGTTCATCTGGTCATGTTTTCTGGCATACTTTGGAGGCATCTAGGCACTCCAATGTACCAAAATTGTATAACTCCCCTCATTAACGGTTTGCAGACTGACTGACTGACTATCCATTGAAAGTTATCAGATTATAAGAATGAAATAGGATCTGCGAAGCCACTCTTGAATTGTGTAGTCAATCCACTCACCACCACCACCACCACAACCATCACCACAACAACCACCAGACTTTTGTACCCATCTCAGCCACAACCCATAATTGGCTCTCTCTCACCTCATAACTTTTACACCAGTGACTTTTGAGCGACGATGTTTATAATATGAGCGTTTAGTGGTAGTTACTTCAGAGCTTTTTTTTTTGTGTGTGTGTGTGTAAATTTGACTGCGTAAACTTTTCACGAGGGATTTTAAATTACAGTAGTCAGGTCAGGTCAGGTCAAGTTAGGTCAGCTTCGTGTATTGTTAGCTTTTCTTAGCACAATTTCCATTACAAACCGACCGTATTGTTTGTGTTGTGAATGAAGACTTTGAATATACAACTGAGAATGTTTAGACAGACGGTAGGCATTGTAGTCTCTCTCAGTGCAGTGGGTTGCAACGAACTCGATAATGTATGTCAGTCATGCTTTATAGGTGAGGCGGATCGAGAGAGAGAGAGTGAGGGAGAGTGAGAGGGAGTGTGTGAGTGAGTGAGAGAGAGAGAGAGGGAGAGGGAGAGGGAGGCAGGTGCAGGAAATGTACCACCTGCATTTCATCGTTTTCCTTGAGTTGAGTTTCATCTTCCTTCATTCTTGATGCATGGTTTTCTTTCGTGTTGTTCTTGCTGTGTTGTCAGATGGTACTGTGTTTTTATTCGTTCAGTATTTCAAAATATTTCCCTGTTCTTGTTGAAGTTCCTTAATTAAGCTGTCTGGCCTATTGGGTTGAAATTGCTTCGCGGTATAAATCAGTCTTCTTTGATCTAATATGTTTTAGAAGTATAAATCAGTTTTCCTTGTTTTAATAACTTGTACTGTATAGATCAATTTTTGTTCTAATATTAGTCTAGATTATATATATATATCGACAGTACACTTTCTTTAGCTAGTAGTAAAAGAAAGACCCAATTCGTTCCCTTCCCAAGCCAACCATGGTGCGTGTTTGCATGGCTTCCCTGGGAGTGTTAAGTGTAGTGTAGTGTAGCATAGCATGAAGTCACTCAGAAATTCAGAGATCACGAACTTGGGCACGACATATATATATATAAGTATTAAGGGGAGGTTCTCGTGTTGGTGAATTGGAAGGCTACTGCTATTTCCTCCTAACTATGCCAGAAAACAGATGCCCTCAATGGTACTAAGAGGGAATCTGCTGTTTCGTGGCAAAGTTAGGAGGAATCAAAGAGATCTTCCCAATTCACCAACAAAAGAATCACCCCTTAATTAATTATTCATAGTGCGTGACACGGGAGAGAAAGGCGTGAATCTATCTATCTAACTATACATATATCATGGAATATATACGTATAAAGTAATAATGTTTAATTCAAAATCTTTTATACCAAGTTTAGGCTTAATATTATTTCATGGCTTTGATATGCAACTGAACTGTAAATTATACCTAAATATTATACCTAAACACCAAACATCTGCAACATGGAAATAGACAATGTTGCAAAGATATATTCACAATTATATTATTATTATTTAAAGTGGTGGTGGTGGTGGTACCGTATCTATCTATATAATTATGTTCTTTTAAGAATATCCATGGTATTGACAATGGTATATGGTAGCTGTACGATGACTGTAGTGTGTCTATGGAGTCATCGTATCATTACTATCGTCAACACCATCAAAAAAGTTCTTGCTTATACCATCCCTTTAATTAATTCCTAAACTAAAAACTTCATCCAGTATCTAGCATTGCCCAGCACGAACCATGTGGAATCAGGTTCATGTAACTTTTTTTTTTTTTTTTTTTTTTTTTTTATACTGACCTTGACCGTGATTATGTTGTTATGTAAGGGACTGGGGAGAATGTCATGAGTTTGCAAGTTTTTGTTGTGTGTGTGTTTTTTGTTTTGTTTTTCCCCCAAGAGTAGAGAGAGTTCTTTATAAAAATAGTGTTTGTTTGTTGGCTAAAGTGGATGGGTACTACCGATTCTGATTCTTCCAAACTTTGACAGAAAACAGGCCACTTCAATATATATACAAGTTATTAGGGATTTATTTTCTTTATAGTGAATGATTGTGTACGGTATCCATTATTTTCCTTCCTACCCACGAAGCCTGATAGTTATGGACTAATTACCTTGACCGTGTGCATTATCTAAGATTCTAAGACTTTAATTAAAGTTTTTTTTTTCAAATTGAGTTAAAATGAAGTATATCTGTTTGATTCTGCATGAGTTGACCTGTAAAATGGTGTGAAAAATAATCAAAGCAAAGCAAAAATAAGGGACAAATAGAAGTTTGCATTTTAACAGGAAACATACTCACTTGTTTTATCAACGAGATACTCCTTATCAATAACTTTATCTTTATGATCGGTACCTTTGACACTTGATCCTGACAAGTTACACAATTTCCTTAAAAGATAAGTGCTATCTGACAGTCAAATTTGATAACTCGGCGAGGTGATCAAGAACCAAATAGCAAAAATTGTGGCCACATATTATTAATTACACATGGTTTGATTCCATTTGACATGTTGTTGAGATAAGTTGTCCTGTGTATGGTTAATTAAGGGGAAAGTTTTGTGTTGGTAAATCTGGAGCAACTGAATCCTCCAAACTATTTCAAGCAACAGAACCCCATTATTTTTGCTCATCTGGTCCTGTTTCTTGGCATACAGTACGGTACTTTGGAGGAATCGAGGCACTCCAATGTACCAAAAGTGTATTAGCCTACCTCCTAAACGTGCTTGACTTACACTAGCTCTAGAGATCCTATGGTTAGTGTGCTTTTTTTTGACAGGGATGAATGGATAGTCCCCTCACACCTATTTTCCCTTTAAACAGTACCTTATAGTCAAAATGTGTGGGTAGTAAAGGCCCCACCCAAACAGAATATTATGTCATTTATTTCGTGTTTCATGTTTAGCCTTTTCAAAATGTGTGGGTAGTAAAGGCCCCACCCAAACAGATTATTATGTCAAATATATCGTGTTTGATATTAAGCCTTTCCAACTGGCTTTTCACAGTTGATTTTAGCAGTGATTTTACTTGCAGTTACGGTACTTGTGCAGTGAAGCCACCCTCCATCACCACCAACACCACCACCAACATGAGCGCAGCAGACAAACTCAAGGACTTGCCAAAGGTAGACAGTGTGCTGAAGGAACAGCTGGAGGGCTTCTCTCCTGACAAACTGAAGAAGACAGACACTTCAGAGAAAACTGCTCTCCCCACTAAGGAAGGTGAGTGAGTGAGGGAAGGGATTCAAGGGAAGGGAAAGGAAAGGGTGACCTCAGAAATGTTACAGCAGGGAAGACCTACATTAAGTTGTGACACACCAGTACTGCATCTTGCAAGGAACAGTGTAATGTAATGAAAAGCATGTCAAGAAAGTAATGCATCTAATTAATTATCATCACCAAGTAAGAAGTAATATACCATACCAGTACCCAGTAGCTATCATAGGAAATATGATCAAGTAGCAAAGAAATGAGAGAATTATATGCAGTATTTCATAATTTCCCATTGTAGTTTACAGACCATAACAAGGTTTTATACAGTAGTGCAGAATTCATGGATTGAAGTTCAAGAGATGTTGATGGTATTCCTTCTAAAATTAGTTCTACAACACCTATCTATCTATCTATGGGTGTGTCATTAACTTTGCAGAGCTGTTAGGCAGGGATCTCTTGAAACATGGATTTTAATATGGTGCTTCAGTTCTTAGGCATTATCAAACAAAGGATTGAGAGTTTTGAATGGAAATGACTCGATGGTTGTCTGGGTTGTTAAGTCTTGGAGAATCATGGATGCTGTATACGTAGATGGGAGTAAAGTGAATTGAATCATTGTTAGGTATTGCATAGTACAGTTGTCATTTGTGTATTGTGCTCTTTTGGGAGGTTATCGTCCGGCATGGCATTTTAACTGGTACAGATTTCCTTCAACCAGTACAGATACAGTAATAACTTTTTTTTTGGGGGGGGAGAGGGGGAGTTGTATGTTTCGTGTTTGTTACTAAACCACATGTGAAGTTCAGCCTCTCATGTACAGTACCATTACTTAGTGAAATTGTACTGTGGGCATAGGACAGTTACAAGCATCAATTCCTGTACTTCCCCAGCGAGGGTGAAGTTGGAAGTAGTTGGTGAAGGAAGGCCAGACATAAGAACATTGGAATGGTTCTGTATGTATGATTATACTTCATGACACCTGAACCTGAATAAGTGACCAGTATTCCTTCACCTGGCCCTTCTTTAACTGTGACTTTAACCTTACTGTTCATAGGTAAAGAAATTCTTGCAAATGACTGTAGGATATCTGATTATTGTACTGTACAGAGAATTGTGTTTTATTGTAAGTAGAGACTGTATTTAGATGATGATTGTGTACACTGGGTCAAAAAAGTATCGCGCAGTTGGGGTCCGATGATTCTGTAAATGATTGCCACAGCTCATGATAAACAAACTCGTTTTCAGTAGCCATCGTCTTAAGTGTCAGAATGTTTCACGAGGGAAATGCGCGATACTTTTTTGATAGAGTGTACATTATTAATATTTCATAGTACCTTTACTAGTGATTGTTTGGGATATTTTATTAGGATATACTATTTAGGATATGCAGTATTTCAATGGACAAAAGAAAGTAAATAGTTGCACTACAGTAAGACAATGAGTTGGCACAAAGTAAAACTGCCGTGCATGGATGGATGGATAAAATTTAATTATTTGTAAAGCTAATGAACATCTTGCATTTATATACAGTATGTCTAACCTTATGGTGGCTTTCTGTATGTATAGTTACCCACACTCAAAGTAGGCTGACTTTTAGTAGTTGTGATTATTTCTCATGAGGCCTGTGTTCATTAAGTGTAAGGAGGCAGTATTGATTCAGCATCAAAGCATATGTTTCCTATTTTCCCTCATCAGTTCCTCAAAGCACAAGTTAATGGCGACTTCCATTTTTAAATCTTGACCAGGTAAAATTGTGGGCAACTTTGCATACCATACAGATTCCTACCATCATAAAAATTATTTCCTTTCTAATTTGTAAGGGTGAGGTTTCTGTTGTAGACTATTATAGTGGGATTAATTAATTTCATGGTACTCCTGATTCTATGGCAATGCATGCTGATGGGCTGGAGTCCTCACATTAACTATTGTAAAAATGTTAAAATTATTTGTAATGCATGACATACCATACACAGGCAATTATTATTATACCGGTATGGTAATAACTAGTGTGATATAAATATATTAAAGGAGGGAGAGAGCCAGTTGTGTAACCACCATAAAGGTCAGTCTTGTGTTACAGTTAACCCAATCTGAGTTTGCTTGTTATTTATCTCAGTGATTTTTTGTGATCTGCATTGCTCTGGCCACACTCAACATTTGCCTTGCATTCATATAGTCTCTGAAAATGGTTGTTTAGTGTTTAATATGTGTCAGGTTATTCTTCTTTTGGGTTGATACACATACTTGAGGTAACTATGGAAGAAAACTAATAAGGGATCTCAGACAATACCTGTGTTGTATCAAACCTTAGTCCTTATGCTATAAAATCCTGTAGAGAAAAACAAGAGGACAGTATGATTTCTGTGTTCATTCTATATTTAACTTACCTCTATTCATAATTCTTAGTACAGTATGGTTCTGTACCATTTTGTAGTTTAAAAAATTAATCTGACAAAATAACTTTGGGGATGAAAGCTACAAATTATATAGTTAACTAATCCTTGGTCCTATTAAACTTTTGGTTGGAAATGTAGTCCCAGTGTTGATTAGATTGGTTGAGTTTGGTAAGAAGTAGTGAAGATGTTTGTAGTGAGTTAGCATGATGCCTGTTGCATGCTTGACATATTTATTGGTTGATGAGCAGATGTGAAGCAGGAAAAAGACCACAATGAGCTGATGGACAACATCACAAAATTCCCCATTAACCGCCTGAAACGTACCAACACCTCTGAACACATCGTCATGCCCTCAAAAGAAGGTAGGGTGTGGGCTGTCTCTCACACTCCAGAGCCTACAGTACTGTACTACAGTATTTGCCCTCAGTTTGTATTGATGCTCTCGTCTTCAAGTTGACTTTATTCTGTACGGCAGAAATGGGAAGCACTGGGAATCTTGATTGCTTGTTTTTATAATATGTTCATCAATAGTTGCAGCAGTAGTATTAGTAGTATTGTAACATAGATATTGGCAACCATTTTTAAGTAGAGAAAATATTGAATTAGCCAGGCAGATCACTTGCCTTTGAAATAATTCTATAAATACTTTTATTTTGCTGCCAAGTACAGTACTGTACGGTACAATCATCTTAATATAAATAAAATGCCATATACTTTAGATATATAGTAACAATATAATTTTACAATAATGTGACGGCCAATTATTTTAATGCTGAACAAAGTTCAATTATATTTTGATGTAATTTGAAATATCAAACTAATCATTTGACAATAAAACAAAATTAGTACACGAGACACTCAAATTATCAAATTGGTACAGCAGTACCAAAAAAATATATATATTAAATTATATTTATACATGGGCTCGTTGTATCTTGAGCTGTTGTGAAAATGCATGTACTGTAATTATCACACTGTTCAAAAGGTGCACCCCAGACTGCATGTGGCACGAGGGCCACAGGTTGCCCATATCTACTATGTAGCTGACTGCACACAATAGCTGGCACATTTGTGGTGATACATTAATGTGTTTGTAGTGTATTCACTTTCAGTGCTAATGTGGCATATGTTGTTTGGTCATAATATCCGTTCAGTAGTGTACTATTATCTGTATGATTTATGTACATTTTTTTTCTGTGTTGTTCAGTTACATAATGTGTGGATTATATACTAGATTTTAGCCTTTATGGGTTAATGAGGGAGTGAAGTCTGGGAACCCTGCTCAATAACAATGACCCCACTAATGATTCAAATAGCCTCTGAGTTGGACCCCTTGTCTGTCAGGGGTCCTACACTGATCTGGTGCTAGAGTCTCACCCCCACCTCTTGAAAAAAGGGAAATGAGGTATTGATGTATATTTGTGTAGTGTTCTTTCAATGCAGCCACAACAGTATTTGAGTGAAGTTTGCTTTTCTGCTCAAACACTTGTATATTGTTGCTTTAATGTTTGTTTCAATTCAGCGAAAGATTTACAATGTACATTATGCCCCCAAAAGCTGGTAATTGAAGTAATATTCTACTATATTGTGTTGGACAATGTTTAGGAATAGTAGTTTAATGGCAGCTTGTGTCCTAATTATATTTTATGATACTTTACAATGACAAAGAAGCTGGAAATGGGCTGACTGCAATGATCTGCATACAAAACAGCAATGAAAGTTGAAAAACATTTTGACTTTGCACCTGCTTTTTGAAGGGCTCATTGGATTAGACACGACTGAGTGACACTGGTGCAGGTGGCTGGGTAATGCTTTCTTCTCTATTGGTATTATTGGTATGTTGCATGGTGGTGTGTTTGCTGGGTGTTTACGTCAAGCGGAGAACCTCTTTTTTGGTAAATTGGAAGGCTACTGATTCATCCAAAATAATCCTAGGAAATGGTTCACAATATAGTTTGGAGGATTCAGTAGCATTCTAATTCACCACATAATATTCTAGATAGACCAAAAAATGTCAGTTTAGTCAGCTTCCTTTGGGAATGTAATGGATGGCATGCATTTTTCTTACCCTTCCAGTTATAGTTTCTTTAATTTTTCTTGTTTTCAGGTTAAATATTATATAAGCATTAGTAGAAGCTTTTTATAATTTTGTTAAGGTACACCAAAAATATTTTTAGTACTATTTATTTTTATAACTAATTGTATCAGATTATGCAGATGAAGTGCTTTTTATATTATTTTGCTTCACATAGAACAGTACATTTTGACACATTACTTTGAGCATGTTTCATTTTCATCACAAGTGGTTGAACTTGGTCGGGCTTTTCATGAATTGCAAGCACAGTACTACCACACTCCTTCAAATATTTTTCTTGATTAATACATTTCATACAAAATTTGTCTCGATATACTGAAGAACAATATTTTATGCTGTGTTAGTTTAGAACTGTACAAAATACATATTCTCAAGTATTTCCAAAACAATCAAATTTTGTTCAAAAGTCAAGTCTCCAGAAGACCACCTCGTTCAGCCTATTGTGCCTTGCTTGATGTGGGCTAATACACACAACAATCATTCTTATCATGACCTTCTCCTTTACTCTCAACCCCAATCACAGATACAGTCACAATCATTTTCATTCCAATACCTATTTGTTAATGTCATTGATCATGGAGGGACTTTTTTTGCATATACCGCAATACTTTTCTGTCATGAAATTAAGTTTTGTCAAGTTATACAACACTGTAGTAATCTTTCTTTGGCTACCAGTTAGAGATTTCAAGAAAGTAAAATTGTCTGTGACTATGCAGCTTGACATGCCTTTGAAACCATTGGTATCTTTGCTGTATTCTTTCCCTCGCTCTATTCCTCTCTCACTTCTTCAAAGATCCACACTCATTTTCTCTCGACTCACCAACATTTATATTCTCAACTCACCAACACTCATTTTCTCTCTCTCTCCAATAGCACATCAACACTCGTGTTATCTTTCACATCAACTCTCATTCTCTTCTTCAGTCTCATACAAAACTATTAATTAATTCTTTGACATATGAGCATTTATTCTTTCTCCCTAACTAACATAATCATGCCTTTCTCTCTCCTGACATTCACACACCAGCATTACACTTCTCCTTCACTCATGCTAAAGAACAGTACATACTTCATGACAAATTATGATATTGCCATGCTCATTCCCTCACTATCATACACCAAATGGTCATTCCTTACATGCATGATGGTTTTTTCTGCATGGTGTGGTGCTTCCAGACGTGGCAGCAGAGAAGCAAGCCAAAGCACACCTTGAGGCGGTAGAGGGATTCAATGCTGCCAACCTCAAGCATGCAGACACCCAAGAAAAAATAGTATTACCGGCAAAGGAAGGTGCGTTTTATTTTTTTGCATGCTTGAGACTGTTTTTGCACGTTAGTTACATTTGTATTGTACAGAAGTAGCTTAGCTTATATTATGTATTGATGAATGAAATTGAAACGGGCAGTTGTGGATAATGTTGTGTGGAAGTTAGAATATACATACACGACAAATTTGAAAGGAAGAATATATTGTACTGTAATTCCTTTTCTCCATGTATGCACTTATGTACTTAAAATAACTTATGAGACCTGTTGTTGTACATTTGTAATTGGAGTGTAAGGAGTTGTTTCCAGCATAGACTGATTTTTTGAAGACGTTATAAGGTACTGTAATGCCTTGGTGGATAATTTTGTTGGCAGATATTGAAACTGAACGAACACATCTGAGCATATTCCAGGGAGTAACAGAATTTGACAAGTCATCAATGCGTCACGCAGAAACCCAGGAAAAAATAGCCCTTCCAGCCAAAGAAGGTAGAAAATAGACTGGTTGTTTCGCGTTAATTCGTTTTAACCGTTAATCCAAATTTTAACCATTAATTAATCCTAACAAAGAGGGTAAATGTTGAGCTTGTATGAAATTAACTATGCTCATTAATTCAGTTCCAACTGCCATCACTAAAATTTTACTTAATCCAACACTTATAAATCACAATTATTGCATGGTTTAATAATACCTAATAAAATTAAAATGGAAAAAGTCTAGCAGTTGTAGGCTTTTAAACAAGGGCTTTCCTCTAATGTAATTTCTTATGATGAAATTACTGTAATCATAAATAACTGGCTTCACTTATGTACACATAATTGGAAGTTCTTTCCTGACCTAATCGCACTGTGTATCTGAATCCCCGGGGATTCAAACAGTGAAGTTCTAAAGGGAAATGCTTTATGGATTCATTTGAGTTCTAAGGCATATTCATTAATGCTGTTGTCAGTTAATTCAGAAGAAGACATTGGATACAAAAATTCTTCATCAAAGTGTACAAAAAGAACTTTATCACACACTGAACTAGGTCTTGCTAGTTTTAGTAGTACTGTATAAGAAAATTTAACAATTATTTATTATAATGTAAGAGCAGGAATCATTATGCATGGCATATATAATAACTGTAATTTTGGTGAAAGGAATGAGATTTCTTCCATCAATTTAAAGTTAAAATTATAGGTACAGTATAGTTTAACACATGTTTTTAATTTACAAGTAAAATGTTCGGAGGCATGTTGATACCCACCTAACTTTTAACAATTAACTTGGTAATTATGTAGTAAAGTTCCATACTTAGTGGGTAACAATACTGTATAGCATAAGTTTAAACCAGTTTTCCCATTGTAATTTGATCACATTTAACTGGTTGTGTACCTGTTTGGATAGTAGTTATTTGCCGTCATTTTAATTTAAAAGTAAAAAGCTTTGCTCTCTTGTAATATTTTTTTGTTTATCTAGAGGACTTGGCAGTCTTGTATTTACAGTAACCAGTTTGTTGTAGTATCAAAGTTCAAACAGACTATTCTTTTTACAGTATTGTACTGCTCTCGTTAGTGTAGATTCCTGCAGTTCTTTTTGTTACATTAGAAAGAGTCTGTGTTAATTTAGAAACTACTTGGATTCTGGGTTTTCTTCAAGGAACAGCCCTGAATTATACAGAATATTGTTTAAGATGATTTGTATTAATTGTTATTATATTTATTATATGTAATTGCTGTTAATGTGTTAGTGTCTCATGCTGTTACATCAGTTTTAGGTATTGTATTTTATTGATGTTTATGAAGATCCAGTAATGTAAATGTGACTATATACTGTAATGTAATTTGTCAGTGTCATTTGTAATGGTTGAGTTTAGGTGAAGTAGTTTAAATGTAACTGCAATTGTTGTTACTTTAGACAAGGGTAGTAGTTTGCTGATCCTGTTATACGACCATCCATAAAAGTTCTGTTTTAACTCTTCATGGTCATTTAATGCAGCACTTCATAAGGAAGTGAAATGTATAGAATTAAAAGTTGTGTTTGCTTGTTTTAGTAGGCAGTATTTTCAGGTACCCTTGTACAGGACTGTATAAATAATCCAAGAATGTCTGAGAAATGTCTAGTATCTACAATGGTATTGCCAGTGTTCAGTTCAATAATAATCTGCTACACACTTGTATTGTATGTACTTCGCGTCTGTTGTTGCGTATGTAACTTATTAGATTTCCTGCGCTGCCTTCTGCCTCGTTGGTAGAGTTTGAAATGAATAACCTGGGCAGCAGTATATATTTACCATCTTCTCCTGGTGTGGTGCTGCAGATATCGAGAAAGAGAAGACCCACCAGAGCATATTCCAGGGCGTCACTGGTTTTGACAAGACCCAGATGCGACATACAGAGACCGAGGAAAAGGTTGCGCTGCCGGCCAAAGAAGGTATTCGGTCACTTGGTGGTGTCTGTCTGTCTTCTCGGTGTGATGGCGGGGGCAAGTGGTGTGCAGTAGTGGGCTTGTGTATCTTTACCTTTGGAGTGTTTGACTGTTTACATACCGTACTGGGTCCCAGGATAGTTTGTGGTCAGATAATATACAGTATTTTGAGTTGTTGCATCATAACTGGCTTAAATTTTGTACAGTACAGTACCACAGAGTATGTTTCTAATATATCCGATAAGTTTGTACAAGGAGAGAACATAACCTACCTGCTAATCATTTTTCTTGTATATGTATATATATTTGTAATTAATGGGTTATTTAATATCGGTACAAAACCCGTTAAGTATTATATGTGTAACTGTATTGTCATGCAAAGATACTGGCTCACAAGAATTATCCTGGCACTCCGTAATTAAGTGTTCCTCATGAGGTTGTTGGGTATCTGTTGTCCTGTTCCCTGACTGATTCTAACTCGTGGGAAGTGTATAGAGGTGTTCAACACTTTCTTAGCTGTATTGGTCCTTTACCTTAGATAGATCGTCATCCTACAGTGAAGGTTGCATATTAACGAACACCTTTCTTTCGCTTTCTCACTCGTCAAATAGTCACTCACGATGTAGTGCTGATCCCTGGTAGCGTTTAGTGGTGTCCAGTTCTCGGCTCTCTTGATTTAGTTTCTCCATATGTTCTTTCCTTGTAATTTAGTGCCACATGTCACCTGGCTATAGGTTTTTATCATTGTCTTGTCTTGTAACCCTTCTGTGCTAGTTTAAAGGAATGGTTGCATCAAAAAGTTAAAGATACTGTATGCTATTTTATTTCTTCATTTTCCACCATGGTTCCTTGTGTTTAACCTACATTGCATAAACTATATCAGATCTCTGAGTGTACATAATTTTGGATTTATTTATTACATCGAAAGTTATTAATATTTATCTTGCAACCTTCCTCTTCATCTGTTGTTTACTACATATTAAAAATTTCAGTTCCTTGTATATCTCGCTCACAAAGTCAACCTTCACTTTTAACACTGAATACTCTGTCTCTTTTCAGAAAAAAATAGCAACATGTACTGTTTATTATACATACTGTGTAAACAGAATTTCTCTTTCAGCATTTCCATTCCACTTAATAGTTTCTGTTTATATATAATTAATTATTATGGAGTTTAAGGTACAGTATAGGGTTTTATTTGGAGTCATGTATAGAAATATTATACAGCACATACACACACATACAGTACACAAAGTCAGTTCCTGAGAGTCCAGAGCCCCAAACTAAGGTATAGGCCTTAGGCATTTGTATTGGATTGTATCATTGTTACATTCTTACTATGCATCTTTATTTAACTGCTTCCTTTATGCTGGCACCCAGACATCGAACAAGAAAAACAACACCAAAGACATTTGCTCAGAATCACATCTTTTGATAAGTCTGAGATGACTCCAGTGACTACGGAGGAGAGACAGTCCCTCCCAAGCCAGCAAGGTGAAACACCAACCACTGACCTTTGTGTTGTGATGTGTGTTATCCCTTTGAAAATTAAACTCTATACATTAACTATAGATGCCAATAGGAGATTTTGGGCACACATAACTTTGCTAAACTGCTGTGTGGAATGCAAATACTTAACCTCGAATCATTTTTAGTTGTCATGAAAATAGGAAAGGATTCATAGAGCACATACTGAAGTTAAAAATTTATGAATATTTATGCATTGCTTTGATTTAGTTGGCCATTAATGCTTTCACAACAAACACAGTAACGTGCTTTATTTTTTTGGTAAGAAAGTACACATTTTCACATAATTGAATATGTATTAAACACTAACAGACTTTTGAAACATTACCAGAGTTAATGATATGCAGAATATCAGCTAATACTTTAACATGGTTTCTTACGAAATGCTTTTAATGAACTTTCTTACAAATTCCAACCCTACTAAGAATTTAAGTGTCTGGCACTTGAATTACATTTGGTAGTTTCTGACATTAATATGCAACAGCATTTATAACTAAATGCTTGTTTTAATTTTAAGTGTACTGTATTGTATTGGTAATATTGTATATTACTACAATATAAGTACAATATTAGTTTGCAGACAATCCTGCATTACTCTCCAGAAATCAGATATGAACAGGAAAGTAGATATGTCTATATACATTTTTTCATTGTAAAGTTATAAATATTTCTTTAGTTATAATGTAATATATAGGCTACAAGAAGTGGAGCATCATTGACACCATCCTACAGATATTGAGATGGAGCGTGCCCATCAGGGTATACTCCAACGCTTGGTCTCCTTCGACAAAATTGAACTAAAGGCCACTAAGACAACAGAAAAGAATGTACTGCCCACAAAAGAAGGTGGAAAAGTGTGACTAACAAGTGATGTTGTGTGGCAGTAGCAAATTGTAACATAACTTATTATAATTGGTATATATAATGACATAAGGAATGTATTGAAGTGTTTACCAAGATAGGTTTTCAATGTCTTTACACTAATACTTTTCTTTTTACTACAAATGTTCTAAGAGACTTCACAACAGAATTTCTGTCATAACTGTCTGTCTTTGTCTATGATTATTTCTATAATAATTCTGTGTTTTAATAATGCATGTGAGTTTGGGGAAATCCATGTGGTGAATGGGAGATTATTAACAATTATATAAAATTATCTTTGTTCATACTAAAGATAAAATAATTGTTTAAATCTTTTTATTTTGTGTTTGTGTTCTGTACTAGTTAGCCAGTCTGTTGAGGTCTTAATGTCCACAGTTGTTGTCATAAAGGTTAAGTTGTTGGTTGATGTGTATCTTGTAAACATTAGGAATCTTGTTTTCAGCCAATCAAATGGAAGAAAATGGCATAACCTGTGAACATTAACCTTCAGCCAGGACTGGTGTGCTGTTTGTTCTCAAATATGAGAGACAATGGAAAATATAACTTTTTTTTAGTTTGTTTTTTCTAATGTTACACTAATTTATATGCCTAGTTCTTGGAAGTACTGTAACAAGTTGTTAATATTGTACCAATCTTATTTATGATGCCTTGGTTCTAGTCTCGTATTATCTTTTACAAATATTTGTTCAATAGTGTTCCAACATTTTCATTGCTTGGAGTAAAGTTTTTATGTATATTCAGACTGTTGATGTTGTAAATATTATATAACATTTAAAGTGTTTTGCACTGTACAGTATATAGAAAGTTTAAGTATTCACGAAGCTTTGATTTTCTTATTGTACAGATGATATGGTATATTTTAGTAAATGACAGATATCTGATCATAGTTATCCACATGATGACCTCACTAATCCCGAGATACAGTATTCAAAATTGAGGCAAGGCCAATTTGTACACTTGTACCTTAACTAACACCAAACTTGGTTCACAGACATTGATGCAGAAAAGGGCCAGCAAGCTCTTCGTCAGGGTATTGAAGCATTCGACCCAACTGCCTTGAAGAAGACAGAGACCTGTGAGAAGAACCCACTGCCTACTAAGGAGAGTAAGTATTCCTGTACTGGTAACCTCGTACAAAACTTGCACACTCCTCTTTGATGTCTTGCAATTTTTGTCTTCTCAGTTTTGTTGCTTGTGCTTCTCCAATTCCATTTTGTTTACAACAGGTCATGCTTCATTAAGCTCCAAACCCCTTCATTACCTGCAAAGTAAAGGGCAACATTACTAGTTGCATGACATAATATTTTATGTCAAATGTCATGATGTAAGACAAGGATACCAACCCTTCCTATAAAAGACAATCATTCCTTGTTTTTAGTTTAGATATATTGTAAATATGCATTAGGTTTTGCTTCCTGGCAAATATGTAGAAAGATACATGTAGTCAATATAAATTACTGTGGTGTAATGAAGGATAATGCCTTAAGTGTTGCTCTTGTTTACATGTAGAGAATATACCTTTAGCCAGTTTTGCAATATTATTTGCTTATTGAAATCTAATAATGTACTAGTCCTTTTTTTTTTTTAAACCAAGAGTATGCCCCTAACTATGTCACATTGGTCTCCATGAGATTTCTTAAAGTGTTTTGCCTCTGTCTTTGCTGATAATTATTTGGTCTTACAATTTGTTTAGGTGCCATAATTATGAACCTTTTTGTCAGGCAATAGGATGTTTATATATTATTTGGCATATATAAGCATAGATTTAGTACAAGGCATTTATAACATTCACATTGCATTAAAGTTATTAACAATATATTATTTCTTTTCAGCCATCGAGCAGGAGAAGTCTGCCTAAAGCTGTGAGCATGAGTGGCTGGTACGCATGTCAGTGATATCCCTATTCCCACCCTCCCTGCTCTACCTGGGACCTTTCCTCCTCCCAGTCCCCAGTGTTGGAGGGTCCTGCAAGCCAAATTGTTTTGTACTTTGATAAACTTAAGTATATATAAAAGAAGACTGATTTGTAATCTTGAAAACTATTGCTACTCTCATTCATTTATATAGATTTTTTTTTATTTTGTTTTTTCATTCATTTGCTTTTAAGGTGGTAATTCTTTTTTGTTAAATTGGAGTGCCATGATTCCTCCAAAGTATGCCAGGAAACAGGACCAGAAGAGCAAAAATAATAGGGTTCTGTTGCTTGGAATAGTTTGGAGGATTCGGTTGCCCCAGATTAACCAACACAAAACTTCCCCCTTAAGGACATTTAATAAAGGTGCTGACTTTGATGGCAAGGCGCTGGCAAGAGACGGTTTGATATTGTTTACTTTGTCATCACCAGCTTTGCTCTCTGTTATGTCCTCAATGCTAGTGGACCAAAATTCCCCCACCACCTGTGCTTCCGTCTTCTACCTAAGTCGACGAGAAGGAAATGACAAACTGCCGGACGGTACAACAATATTATTATGTTAATGTTCAAGTCAACGTGTTATTACTGACTTTTTTAAACTTAACTTGAAATAAAATAAAAATGACTTTTGCTCTATTGCCAGCCAAATTTGAGCAGTTTCTCATTCTCTGAAAAATTTGCTTTGGGGGCATCCAAGTATACATGTGATTTTGGGAGTCAATAAAATGCTTTTGTACATGTTTGTTTATCTCATCCATCATATTTTTTCTCTCATTGTTTTGGGGTTTATGATTTAGAATTTTGTTCATTATTTCCATAAAATTAGAAACTCCTTAATAATTGTGATGCTTTTCATCCATAGATATGATAGAACTATACAAAATAAAATGTGTTCATAATGGCATGTATTGTCTTGAACTGATAACCTACATTACTTGAGCTTAGTAAGATTCTACATTGATTCATATTAAGGCAGAATTTAGAGGTATAATTCGTATGAAGTCTAGTACAGTATTGAAAATGCAGCCTGAAATAACCAGGAAAATTGGCAGGGGATTTAAATATTTGAGGAAAAAATTACAGGCTTTGAGAGAAAAAAAAGAGACTATAGTTATTAAATGACGAACTCTGGTTGGTTTACCTTGGATTTATTTATTAGGCGTCAGTTAGTAGCTAAAATACAGGCAGGGCTTTCTTCCTCTGTGGCTCTATCGAACTTCATCCTACAAGGTGTTCCTGGTTTAGGGCAGTCGTGTCTCATCATCATATCAATCTCCCACAATGTTGATTAGGTTGTTAGTTAGCCTTACACTGAAAATTAAAACACATTAGGTTAATATCAGGTTGTGTGTCTATTCCAAAAGTCTTTTAAGGGGGTACGGGAATAGGGGGACAGGCTTGGGGGGGTATAGGGGGGTGCGGGAGTAGGGGGACAGGCTTGGGGGGGGGGTTAGGGGGGGAAAGGCTTGGGGGTGTTCGGGAGTAGGGGGACAGGCTTGGGGGGGGTTAGGGGGGGACAGGCTTTCTACTCCCCCCCCCCCCCAAAGCCTGTCCCCCTATTCCTGCACCCCCCCAAGCCTGTCCCCCTACTCCCGCACCCCCTTAAAAGCATATAGTCTAACAAGGAGTCCATTTTGTACAGTCACGGTCAAAAGTCCTGCCTCGGGTGCTTGAGAGTGAACCTAAATTAATTTCAGAGACCCAACAAATATAGTTTTGCACATTTTCGTAGCCTTTTCTTTCAAGAGTGTTGTAGGAATATTAACCGTGACTATAGGCTGTATTCGTAGTACACTCACGGTCAGAAGTTGTGTCCTGTTGATCCCCTGGCAAAATGAATCGCAAACAGCCTAACTTTAAAGGTTCGAACAACGGTGCGTCTCCCTACAACACACATTTGTTCGAATCATCAAAGCTTGGCTAGTTGCGATTCATGGTGCCAAGAGATCAGGACACAACTTCTGACCGCTCGAGTACAGTTGAGCAAGTAGAAAGTGCAAGAAAAATATAGCTGTATCTGGCAACACCTCTACCTCTACTCAAAGTTCAGACAATCAAGTTCCACCTTACATTGGCTATGGGTCCCCAGGTATTCATTTATAAAGATACGAAAGCTTCCTACAAAGAACTGCTAGATGTTGCCATATATAGCCATACTTTTCTTGCACTTTCTACTTGCTCAACTGTACATATGACACCAGTGCAGTATTTATGGTTTGCATGATAAAGTGTCGAGGCAGAACAAACTAAACTGTAGGTCTATTTGTGAGACTTACAATTAAAGCAGTGATCGTTCTGTGAAAATAATACTCCAGCAAATAGGAAAGAAGACATTTTTTGTTTTTAAATATTAATGATATGTTTATCATGAATTACCACCAGCAAGATCACAGTGAGTATGATAAGTCCTACACAAGTCCACATATACGGACTCACAAACATTAAAAATACACACACACACACACACAAAGAATAAAGTTGAAGTTCCATCTCATTTTGTTTGAACCTTAGTAACATCTCATCTTGTTTGAACCTTACATCTCATCTTGTTTGAACCTTACATCTCATTTTCTTTGAACCTTGCCAAAACTAGGTCGAGGGGAAGTTGATACGGTCACCTTGGACACTGACAGACCAGCAGGAGGAAGCAGAAACAAGGACTGAGAGAAAGCAGAACGGTGAGGACAAAGTTAGTGTGTATGAAGGATGTACAGTCGTGGTCAATAATAATCATCCACATATGGGTAATTTTAACAATTTACTGTCTAATGTTTTCATGTTCACATATAATGTTATTGTTTTAAGTAGTGTGTAGCTGCTTGTATTAAATTAAACGATGGTACTTAACCTATTTATTGGAAAGTTTATCAGCTAAGGATCAGAGGGAAGCTGTCAAAATCTTACGTGAGTTACTCTTATATGGATGATTATTATTGACCACGACTGTATGTATGTACAGTACAGTTGGCCACAAATGAATCTGGAACGCCTCGCTACTAGGAAGGAAAGTGAGCAAAAGTTATATAGTTTTTGACAAGCAGACAGTAATAATATTTTACTGTCTGCCTGTCAACAAACTACATAATTTTTTTCACTTTCCTTTCTATTGTAGCTACCTCACAAGTAACGAGTCATACCAGCTTCATGTGTGGCCAACTGTACCGTGTATAGTGATGGAGTCATTGCTCAGTGCAGGCGATACTGTGTGTGTGTGTGTGTGTGTGGACGGGAAGAGAGAGAGAGAGAGACGTGTGTGGTTGCTCAGTGTGTGTGTGTGTGTGTACGGGGAGAGAGAGAGAGAGAGAGAGACGTGTGTGGTTGCTCAGTTTGTGTGTGTGTGTACGGGAAGAGAGAGAGAGAGAGAGAGAGAGAGAAAGAGAGAGAGACGTGTGGTTGCTCAGTTTGTGTGTGTGTGTTTGTACAGAGAGAGAGAGAGAGAGAGAGAGAGAGACGTGTGTGGTTGCTCAGTTTGTGTGTGTGTGTAGAGAGAGAGAGAGAGAGAGAGAGAGAGAGAATGTGTGGTTGCTCAGTTTGTGTGTGTGTTTGTACAGAGAGAGAGAGAGAGAGAGAGAGAGAGAGAGAGAGAGAGAGAGAGAGAGGAAAGTATGTGTACAATAAGTGTGTGTGGTTGTCAGTTTTGTGTGTATGTGCTCAGTATTTTTCTTTTGTTGATGCTCAGTTTGTGTGTGTGTGTGTGTGTGTGTGTGTGTGTGTGTGTGTGTGTAGGAATCAGTAGCCTAACTAACTAACTAACTAACTTGTTCATGATTTGCTCAACACTTTAGCCTTTTATCTTTAATTAAGCTTCGTGGTGTCCTATGAAATATACTGAGTGTTGTTGTTAAAAGGCTATTCCACAGTGGTATTGGTTTGTTAGCTTCCCAACCGACCACACTTGTAAGGCTTCATTATTTTCCAAAAGGTGAGTATCCACATTCACAAAATCTATCCAACATTTACTCACCAAATTAATTAAATGATTAACCCAGAAGTCATTAACACGGCCAATATTCTTTCGTTTGCGTGCTTACAAACCAAATTCATTAAATAATTCACCCAGAAGTCATTAACACGGCCAATATTCCTTCGTTTGCGAGCTTACAAACCAAATTCATTAAATAAGTCACCCAGAAGTCATTAACAAGGCCAATATTCTTTCGTTTGCGTGCTTACAAACCAAATTCATTAAATAATTCACCCAGAAGTCATTAACAAGCCAATATTCTTTCGTTTGCGTGCTTACAAACCAAATTCATTAAATAATTCACCCAGAAGTCATTAACAAGTCAATATTCTTTCGTTTGCGTGCTTACAAACCAAATTCATTAAATAATTCACCCAGAAGTCATTAACAAGCCAATATTCTTTCGTTTGCGTGCTTACCAACCAATACGAACCACACTAGAATGGACCCTAAGCCACGGATGTGTAGCCTACTATACTGATCCCTTCCTCTTAATTCTTATCTCGTTTCAACCACTCGCCTCCCTAACAAACCTATCAATATACAGTAAAGTATAATTATCTATTTATATATATACTCGCATGAATTATATACAACATACAAATATATATGTATGTATGTCGGTATATAAACCAATACCTACATAATTTTATCTATCTGCAAAATATATATGTATGTATGTATGTCGGTTATATAAATCAATACAGTACCTACATTTATCTATCTACAAAATATATATGTATGTATGTATGTATGTCAGTATATAAACCAATATCTACATTTATCTATCTGCAAAATATATATGTATGTATGTCAGTATATATATCAATACCTACATTTATCTATCTGCAAAATATGTATGTATGTCGGTATATAAATCAATACCTACATTTATCAATCTGCAAAATATGTATGTATGTATGTATGTCGGTATATAAATCAATACAGTACCTACATTTATCTATCTGCAAAATATGTATGTATGTATGTATGTCAGTATATAAATTAATACCTACATTTATCTATCTACAAAATAATTATATATCTTACAATTTTTCTAGTTTTTCAATTTCTTTTTTTCTTCTATTCTCTTGCACTTTTGGCCTCTCCCACTCAGTCTCCCACCTCTTTTTATTACTCTCCCTGCTATTTCTCCACTACTCCCAACATCCTCCTCCTCCTCCTCCTCTCCTTCTCACATTCTTCTCAGCAGCTCCTCTCCTTTCCTCTCACGTATAGCCTACTGCTCGCCTCTCCCTCTAGCTCTCTCTCCCTCCATTCCTTCCTTCCTTCATTCCTTCACTATTTTCTTGTACTTGTTTTCCCTTCTTCCCTCTCCCTTTTTTTATAATGGTGACTCGCTTTCTTTTCTCTTTATTATTATTATTATTGTTATTATTATTATTCACGTTCTTCGTCTTTCCTCCCTTCCCACTTCTTGAATTTTATTTTATTCTTCCATCGTTCCCTTTTCGGCTTACTGTTCTCTCTCTCTCTCTCTCTCTGTGTGTCCATCTTGTTCCTTCTCTCTCTCTCTCTCTCTCTCTCTCTCTCTCTCTCTCTCTCTCTCTCTCTCTCTCTGTGTGTGTGTGTCCATCCTGTTCCCTCTCTCTCTCTCTCTCTCTCTCTCTCTCTCTCTGTGTGTGTGTGTCTATCCTGTTCCCTCTCTCTCTCTCTCTCTCTCTCTCTCTCTCTGTGTGTGTGTGTGTATCCATCCTGTTCTCTCTCTCTCTCTCTCTCTGTGTGTGTGTGTGTCCATCCTGTTCTCTCTCTCTCTCTCTCTCTCTCTCTCTCTCTCTCTCTCTCTCTCTCTCTCTCTCTCTCTCTGTCCATCCTGTTCCCTCTCCCCTTTCTTCCTTTCACGTCTACCTCTCCTAATTGTTCCTTCCTTGATCCTTTCCACCCTTTTTCCCCTTCCTTCCATTCATCCCTCGTGTTGTTTTTCTTGTTCTTTATTGTTTTACTTATATTACTTCCTTTTATTCCACGCATTCTTTAATTCTCTCTCTCTCTCTCTCTCTCTCTCTCTCTCTCTCTCTCTCTCTCTCTCATTTTCTTCTTTTCACCTCCCACCTCTCTCTCTCATTTTCTTCTTTCCACCTCCCACCCCCCCTCTCTCTCTCTCTCTCTCTCTCTCTTCTCATTACTGTCCTCTCTCACTCTCTCATTTTCTTCTTTTCACCTACCACCCCTCTCTCTCTTTCTCTCATTTTCTTCTTTCCACCTCCCACCTCTCTCTCTTCTCTCTCTCTCTCTCTCTCTCTCTCATTTTCTTCTTTCCACCACCCTCTCTCTCTCATCTCTCTCTACCATTCTTTTCTCATTACTGTTTCCTCTCTCTCTCTCTCTCTCTCTCTCTCTCTCTCTCTCTCTCTCTGCCCCATTCTTTTCTCATTACTGTTTCCTCTCTCATACATTTCATCCTCTTTTGCACTTTCCCCCTCTCCCTCCTTTCATCTCCTTTACTCTTTCTCCTCCTTCTTCCTCTTCCTCCTTTTACTCTTCTCTCTCTTCCTCTTCCCTCTCATTCTCTTTCTCTCTTCTTCCTTTTCCTCCTCTTTCTATTGCATCTCCTCATCCCTCTCTTTCTCTTCTCTTTCTCCTGCCCTTTCTACTGCTCTTCCCTCTTTTTCTTCTCCTCCTCCTCTCTTTCACGTTCTCTTCCTCCTTCTCCTCCTCTTCCTCCCCTCTTTCCACTGTTCCTCTTCGACCCTATCTCTTTCTCTTCCCTCTCTTTCTCCTCCTCCTCCTCCTCTCTTTCTCTTCATCTTACTTCTCCTCTCCTCCCCTCTTTCCACTGTTCCTCATCCACCCTATTTTCCTCTTCCCTCTCTTTCCCTTCATCTTCCTTCTCCTCTTCCTCACCCCTATCTGTCTCCTCCCTCTCTTTCTTCTCCTCCTCCCCTCTTTCCCTTCATCTTCCTTCTCTTCTTCCTCCTCGACCCCCTTATCTCTTTCTCCTCTTCCTCCTCCTCTTTCTTCTCTTCCTTCTGCTCTTCCCACCCTTTGGCCTCTGTATCAGCTGACCCCTCCCCTCTTTACTTCCGGTGTGTGTCCCGCCCACTGTCCCCAGATGTCCTCTCCCCCCTCCCCTCTCTTCCCCTCCCCTCGCATCCCCTCCCCTCGCATCCCCTCCCACTCTCGTATCCTCTTCCCTTCCACCTCCTCCCCTCGCATCCCCTTTCCACTCCTCTCTTCCCCTCCCCACTCCTCCCCTCTCTTCCCCTTCCCACTCCTCCCCTCGCATCCCCTTCCCACTCCTCTCTTCCCCTTCCCACTCCCCCTCCCCTTGCATCCCTCCTCCCCCTCTCTCCTATACATTCCTCTTCCCACTCCTCTCCATTCCCCTTCCCTTCCACCTCCCCCTCCTATTCCATCCCCTTCCCTCTCTCACCTCCCTTCCACCTCTCCTCCCCCTCTTTCCTATCCATTCCCCTTCCCTTCCACTTCCCCCTCCTATTCCTTCCCCTTCCCTCGTGTACTCCTCTGCTCTTCCCCTCCCATTCTTTCCCCATCCCACATATGCCTCCCCATCCCCTTCTCTCTCTCCTCCCCCTCCCCCTTCCCTTCCACCTCCCCCTTCCCTCGTGTCCTCCTCTCCCCCTCCCCCTTCCCTCGTGTCCTCCTCTGCTCCTCTCCCCTCCCCCTTCTTCCTTCCACTCATTTTTCTTCTACGTGGTGTTTGTGGGCGAGAGAGGACAGGCTGCTTGACCCTTACTTACTGCTGCTGTCTGTGTACCGTGTGTGTGTGTGTGTGTGTAAGAAGAAACGTGTGTACTTTTTTGAACGAGGAGGAAACAGACACAAGCACGCAAGCAAGTGTGTGTGTGTGTGTGTGTGTAAGAAGAAACGTGTGTACTTTTTTGAACGAGGAGGAAACAGACACAAGCACGCAAGCAAGTGTGTGTGTGTGTGTGTGTGTGTGTGTGTAAGAAGAAACGTGTGTACTTTTTTGAACGAGGAGGAAACAGACACAAGCACGCAAGCAAGTGTGTGTGTGTGTGTGTGTGTGTGTAAGAAGAAACGTGTGTACTTTTTTGAACGAGGAGGAAACAGACACAAGCACGCAAGCAAGTGTGTGTGTGTGTGTGTGTGTAAAAGGATACTTGTGTACATTAGAACGAGGAACTGACACAAGCACGCAAGCAAGTGTGTGTGTGTAAAAAGATACTTGTGTACATTAGAACGAGGAACTGACACAAGCACGCAAGCAAGTGTG
Source organism: Petrolisthes cinctipes (assembly GCA_033782935.1). Taxonomy (NCBI): domain Eukaryota; kingdom Metazoa; phylum Arthropoda; class Malacostraca; order Decapoda; family Porcellanidae; genus Petrolisthes; species Petrolisthes cinctipes. Next base: position 44,800 of record JAWQEG010006910.1, read on the forward strand.
TGTGTGTGTGTGTGTGTATTTTAGAACGAGGAAACAGACACAAGGAAACGTAAGGGGACTGCATTGCAAACTACCGAGGTTAAACGTGTGTGTGTGTGTAAAAATATGAAAGTATCGTGTGTGTGTGTGTAAAATTATGTAAGTATCGTGTGTGTGCGTGTGTAAAAATATGTAAGTATCGTGTGTGTGTGCGTGTGTGTAAAAATATGAAAGTATCGTGTGTGTGTGTGTGTGTGTGTAAAAATATGTAAGAATCGTGTGTGTGTGCGTGTGTGTGTGTAAAAATATGAAAGTATCCTGTGTGTGTGTAAAATTATGTAAGTATCGTGTGTGTGTGTGTGTGTGTTAAATTATGTAAGTATCGTGTGTGTGTGTGTGTGTGTAAAATTATGCAAGTATCCTGTGTGTGTGCAAAAATATGAAAGTATCCTGTGTGTGTGTAAAATTATGTAAGTATAGTGTGTGTGTGTGTGTGTTAAATTATGTAAGTATCGTGTGTGTGTGTGTGTGTGTGTAAAATTATGCAAGTATCCTGTGTGTGTGTAAAATTATGCAAGAATCGTGTATGTGTGTGTAAAAATATGAAAGTATCCTGTGTGTGTGTAAAATTATGTAAGTATCGTGTGTGTGTGTGTGTGTTAAATTATGCAAGTATCCTGTGTGTGTGTGACATTATGCAAGTATCCTGTGTGTGTGTGTGTGAATTTCGAGACTATTTACATATTCTAAGCTTGGACAATATAGACAAACATCGGATAAATGTTTGTAATATAAGAAAAAGTATTGAAACACAAATATAAACTGTGAAAAACTAAGCTTACGTTACTGAAGGAGATAGATAACTTTGTCCTTGTAAATTATGATGATGGTGATAAGGTTTTAATGTTTCTTTTCAATAGTGTTTCAGTGACCCGAAATGCAGAATAAACACTGAACCAAGTATAGTGTAAGTGAGTGTCCAGAAAATACCCATTAAACCCGAGAATGTTTTAAGGTTAGGGATTAAGAGCATACAGACATTATCCCTGTATCGACTTATCTCCCATTACACTCGAGAATGTTTTAAGGTTAGGGATTAAGAGCATACAGACGTTTTCCCTGCATCGACTGGACCTCCTCTCTTTCTGGCAAGCTAAGTCAAGATCTGTGAAGTTTTGAGGAGACGACACAAGGAATGATGCTGTTTGTGTCCTGCCTGGTGTTGGTGAGTAAAAAAAAATAATATTAGAGGCAAACTGATTTCTTTTCTTTTGGTCTGTACACCCGAGCTGGTAAATTCGCGACCACGTCCCCAAATGTTTATTATTATGTCATCTTTCTGTGCTGGTAACACTGTGTGGGGAAGGTGTCATTGTTGTAGGTGAAAGATTTTATTATGTCACTCTATTATTATGTTCCACCTACCCTGTTGATTCCTCCCCAAATAAATGTTACCAGCTCAAATGGCATAAACATCTAAGTACGTGGTCGCGAATTTACGAGCTCGGGTGTACAGTTGGACACATGAATGGGTGGTACAGCCCAGGTGAAAGATACTTGTCCCATTTGAGTAACCAGTGTCTATTATCAGGTACTTGCTTTTTATTACCATCGTCAATACTGACTTCTGTCCCTCCTATTTACCAACCTAGCCTAATCTAACCTAACCAGTATCTATTATCAGGTAGTTGCTTTTTATTACCATCCTCAATACTGACTTCTGCCCCTGATGTCTCCTATTTGGCACTAATAAGGAACTTGATATTGGAGAAATTGACCATCTTTCACTTGGGCTGTACCACCCATTCATGTGTCCAACTGTACATTAGAGCACCTTGATTCCTCCTAAGTATGTCAGTAAACAGTACTAGTTGAACACAAATAATGGTCTCCCAGTTGTTGCTTGAAGGAGTTTGGATGAATCGTTTGCTCCAGATTTACCAACACTGAACTTAATATGGATATACAATGAATAATTATTACTTGTGTGTGTGTGTGTGTGTGTGTGTGTGTGTGTGTGTGTGTGTGTGTGTGTGTGTGAATGTGTGGATGTGTGTGTGTGTGTGTGTGTGTGTGTGTGTGTGTGTGTGAATGTGTGTGTGTGTGTGTGTGTGTGTGTGTGTGTGAATGTGTGTGTGTGTGTGTGTGTGTGTGAATGATTAATCAGTGTCCACATTATATGACTGTTTTGAGGTGTCATCTATTAGGATATATTTCTAAGGGCTAATGAATCTTAGTAACAATCCAAAAAGATGTACATACAAAGACCAACACCAATTGTTTCTCGCACCATTTTAATTAAGAGTGGGTTTCATTCTAAGGTGTTGTAGGAATATTTTAAGAGGTGGTTTCATTCCAAGGAGGTGTTGTAGGAATATTTTAAGAGGTGGTTTCATTCTAAGGTGTTATGGGACTACTGATCGTGACTGTACATACATACCTTCATTATTAACCACTCTCCCTTCGTGCAAGACCATGGCCTGGGGTGTGGGTAGTGCCGTACCGTCGTGCCCTGAGGAGTGTACGTGTGAAGTGGCACCTCTAAGGGCAGCGTCCTTCGTGTTGGCTTGGATGACGTCTTGGGGTGAAGAGGACCTGCCCGAGTTACACCCTAATGACGTAAGAAAAAAGGAATGAATATATATTTTATGGTTTAAGGGGGTAATTCATTATTATTATTATTATTATTATTATTATTATTTTTTTTTTTTTTACATTGGAGTGCCTTGTTGATTCCTCCAAACTATGCCACGAAATAGGATCACATGAATTCACTTTTTACATTAAAATTCTTATTATTATTATTTATCTATTTATTTATTTATATTTTGTTCTAGTGGTACCGAGTAATATATATTATACTATCATTCGAGCATAAAAAAATAACAATAATTAAATTTTTTATTATTATTATTATTTATCTATCTATTTATTTATTTTTTGAGCATAAAAAACAAATCAACCATCATTAAAATTCTTAATATTATCTTTATTATTTATTTATTTTTTGTCCTATGGTATTATTTGCGCATAAACAAAACACTATCATTAAAATTCTTATTATTATCTTTATTATTTATCTATCTATTTATTTATTATTTGCGCATAAACAAAACACTATCATTAAAATTCTTATTATTTATCTTTATTATTTATCTATCTATTTATTTATTATTTGAACATAAACAAAAACCCCATATTTACCTTTTCTCTACAGGTGGGTGCTGCTGAGGATCTGGTCAAGTCTGGGGCGGCCTCCAGTGCGGGTGTGGATGTGGGTGTAGTGGGTGTGCATGCCACCTGTGCCCTCCTACCCGATGCTAACCTCACACGACTCACACACGCCCTCCCTTCAGACACAATGGTGAGAGAGAGAGAGAGAGAGAGAGAGAGAGAGAGAGAGAGAGAGAGATGAATTTTTAGAAGCATGGATGTGTGTGTATAAATTTTTAGAAGCATGTGTGAGTGTGTGTGTGTGTGTGTATTTTTAGAAACTTGTGTGTGTGTGTGTGTGTGTGTGTAAGGAAAGAATAAGGGACAATTCATCATTAAATGTAAGTGTGTGTGTATTTTTATAAACGTGTGTGTGTGTGTGTGTGTGTGTGTGTGTGTAAGGAAAGAGTAAAAGACAACAATTCATCAGTGCGAGATAATTAGTCCACTACGAGAGTAAAGCCTATACCCAACTAACTAACTTTGTCCATCATTCCTCATTGTTTACCCTCAGTCAGGCCAGGCAAGTCTTCTCATTTCCTCTCGTCTCATTTTCTTTCGTGGATGAGCGAGTTCACATCAGACTGGTAAATTCCATCCGTTTGTTTATTTATTTACAGTTTCTCTTTCTCTCATGGTGTCGAAGTTAAGGGTACGAACTTATTATTGAATATTTGAAGGGTGGGGGGCGTGGTATTGAGAACGTAACAATATTACAACAGACCCCCATACAACTGGTCGTAAAGAGGTAATATTGAAAGTTATCCAATACGCTACATATAGAGAGGAAAGATAGATTAGGTGAAGTGACCCATGATGCGTGGGATATAGATGACGTGATGTTAAAAATAATTCCTAGGCCATACCAACATAACAAAAGTACCGGTGTTATAATTATTGTCTATTATTATTAACACTTCACTATCATCTTTCTCACTATCATCTTTTCTATAATGAGAATGGTGAGGAATATATTTAAGCAAGGACTCCGTTTGATGTTCTTACCTGCGGAAAAAAAAAAACTACACGAAATTATAATCAAGAGAGTGAGTGAGGTCTAAAATGGTGTTGTTGTTGTTTTCTGCTCTCAGGTGCTGACGATACTTCAGGGTGGAGGGGGTGGAGTGACAGTGGTGGAGGAGGGACAGCTGGCTCCACTTGCACAACTAAAGGCTCTACACTTACAAGGATATGCTCGTCGACGCTCTACTCAGGTGTCTGGATACTTCCCTAATACCGTAGAGGGGATGATTGCACAGAAGGAGGCGATGATGAAGGCAGTGGAAGTAGAGACTATTGAAGATGACCTGCAGATGGCCTTGGCTGAAGATGCCCTCACACCTCTAACCCGACTACAGCTACTGGACATACAATATGTACGGCTTGTGGCAGGGCGTGACGGGGCAGGGGGTCGGCTGCGTCGTCAGGTGGAGCCAGTCTCCTCAGATACTCTCCTTGACATGCCCCTCCCATATTTCCTGTCCATAACACAGCAGCTACAAGACGTCGATCTCCCACCTCAACTACTTGCACTCCTGCCCTCAGCTCCGGCTAGGCCGACCCCACAGGTTGAGGTGGTTATGCTTGAGGACGACGAGGATGAGCTGGTGCCCTACGATGTATTGAGATCTAAGGAAGGGGCTGAAGGGGTGGTCCTCGCACCATTCCTGGCACAGACTGAGCTAAAATATTTGCGGGTGGCACACGCTAAGCTGGACAGAGTTGGTGGAGAGCTGATGGGTGGATTAGGAGCTCTACACACCCCTCACTCTGGAACACAACAACATAAAGATTCTCCCACCTGCTATGTTTGCTGCCACACCACAACTACAACATCTTTCCCTCGCACACAACAGTATACTTACCATGGAGGCTGTTAGTCTGGCTGGTCTGGATCAACTGGTGACACTGGACCTGGACCATAATAGACTGGAGCAACTTGGTCCAGCCAGCTTTCCACGGCTGCCACGACTGGCCACGGTGCGCCTCCTGGCCAACCCACTCGTCCATGTCTTCCCTTCACCTTCACTGACCTGAATGCCACAGAGACCCTGGTGATGGGGTCACGCCTGGTGGCTGCTGAGGTACACCAAGACACCTTCAGGTCACTTTCCGGCCTCAACACACTCAGGTTGGACAACACCTCCCTCCCCAGCCTCACCAGGGCCCTGTTGGATGGTATGCCACGACTCCGTCACCTCACACTACACGGCCACATCCCTATTATTGACTTTGATGCGTTCACAGCCACGCCCCTCCTACGCTCACTCACCCTCAGCCACTGCCACCTCGAGGGTTTGTCTCTGGATGCCTTCTTTGGGCTGCGTGAGCTGCGGTATCTGGACTTGAGTTACAACCAGTTGACCCGCCTCCACCCCGGTACTTTCGACCACCTGGCCTCCCTCCGTGAACTCTACCTCCACCACAATCTCCTCACTTCCCTGCCGCCTGCCATCTTTGTGCCCCTGCCTGCCAAGTTGATTCAGCTACACCAGAACCCATGGCACTGTACCTGTCGCCTCATGCAACTGATGCCCACTATCACTAACAAGGTAACTATGTTTTATACTCTGTACACACTTTTCTTTTTATGCACCTTTTATTGTACACCAACCTTCCTTTACTTATTTTCTCTACCTTTCATATCTCTCACTTTCATGTATCCCAAACAGGTGAGACAGCCGGGATATGCTCGGTGCCACTGGGATGAGAAGGCTGGGACGGTGTGCACAGTGCCAGACCCAGTGCCAATCCGCTACGACTCCCGAGTGGCCCCTCTGTGTGTCACCCGGCAGTTCACCGCCATCACGATGTCTTCCATGTCACCACACGTCGTCTCAAGTGCTCCAGGTTAGAATGGGACCCGCGATTTGTTACCAGAAGCACTCCCAGTACGACCACAGCTACTCCCTCCCAAGCCGTACCTGGATCATCAAACTCACTAACAGCGGCAGTAGCAGCAACGGTGACGGAGGACCAGGAAGCCTCTGACCTTCCCGTAGTTGTAGAGGAGGAGGATGACCCCAACTGGATACCCCTTACAGCATTTACGGCCCCACCAATCGAGGTAGATGATTTACTCGAGATTGCAGAAGCCGAGATGCCGGAGGATACTTATGCTCCACTGGAATACCCCGAGAGAAGGTAGAGGAGACGGTACAGGCTGAGCAAAGCCAAGGGGAGGAGAGTGATGAAAGGCGAGAAGAGGAGGAAGAAGAAGATGATGAGGAGGAGGGACAAGAAGTAATGATGGAAGAAGATGTGACTAATGAAATCCCCATACTACCAAGGGTTAATCAGGGCGCGTTGATCAGCAGAAGGAGGTACAGAGGAAGGGGTCCGGTGAGGCTGAGAGACGGAGGTATACCAGCAGCAGCAGGTGTCAGAAGCCGAGCTGAGTACCGCATCCTGAAGGTCAACATGAGAGCCGATATGGAGGAGCAGAGGCGACGGAGGGTGGAGGAAATGATGGCCAGAAAGCAAGTATACCAAAGGAGGCTATCGGAGCAGAAGCAGAGGGAGAAGACTCGAAGGGCGGAGCACAGGAGGAGAATGATGGAGCAGAAGGAAGCCCAGATGGATGAGTTTCTGAGGGAACAAGAGCATTATCGTATGAGAGTAGCGGGACAGGAAGCAATCTAAGACGGTCATATTTTAGTACTGCATGTATTCCTTCAAACTATACCAGCAAACAGACCACTTCTATGTAAGGGATCTGTTTTGTAGCATAGTTTGGAGGTAATAATATCCCTCCAATTCCCACCAGACATAATTATAACAACATCATCACTGTCATACAAGTCGTAAATCTATTCCCCTTTAAGTGTTTTCATTGCCACTATTAACATATACGTTTAACTTTCAGACAGGACCTGTACAGATGACATTATTCAACTTCACAAAATTCGTAAGGTTTGATAATTTTAGCTCAAAGTACAAAAATTATTGTTTTCTTGTAGTTTTCATGTTAATCAAACTTACTTCACATTCATAGAGAATTTTTTTTGTGTTGCAGAGTATCAAATAGTTTTAGTTCAAGTAGTAGTGAACATTAAATGTTTTTATATTGTTACTAAACACTTTTATTGGCAATATTTTAAAGTATGTTCGTTAATTATACTTATTATAATTATGCTTACTATAATAACGTACAGTCGTAGCACATAGTCCTTGATCAGGGGTGTAAGGGGAAATCTGGTAAAGGATTATGTGCCACAACTGTACACGAAGACAAAAATGCATAAAGTAAAATGGATTATAATTTTGTTTTCAACTATCTTTACGATCTAGATTCTCGAGACCTTGTAGCTGACATCTTCGGGGCCTCGTTTATGACCAATACTATTATCTCCATGTTTCAATACACAGGCTAAGAAAGGTTCAGTACTGTCCCGTTGGAAAGGAGAAATATTTAACAGACAACAAGAAAATAGATAACGAGAAAGGCGATCACACCAAGATATTAATTAAAACAACAAACCCTGATGTGTAAATTTATATATATAATAG
>JAWQEG010006910.1:57500-68182 GCA_033782935.1 Petrolisthes cinctipes
ATAGTGTGAAGTGGAAAGTGGGTGCTTGAACAAAATTGGTCTGAGAGCATAGATAATATTTAGGTCGATACCCTGTAATAGTATAAAAAATAAAAATAAAAATAAAAATGGAACAGCATGGTTTAAAAGTCGAGAAAAATATAAAGGGGAAAGCTAAAGCCAGAAAGGATGATATGCTATAGAAATAATAAAATCATAGATAGTACTGAGGGTTGTGTAGGTGTGTGTGTGGGTTGGTGGTGGGTTGGTGCTGAACATACATACATGAATGAAAAAAGAATGCTTACTTTGATCGTGGAGAGGAGAGTACTTGCTTGGGTCGTCCTGTTTATAGCTGATCGTAAAACCCCTGACGATCTTCTGTTCCTGGGTATAGTAAGGCGGTGGAGTCCTGCAGGCACGAGTGTAAGAGTAATCCTGGGGGACACACATATACTCACACAGTACACACGGTAAAACACCCAACACTGCTATGAGGGTGTGTGTGGGTTGGGTATCAAAGCTGGTGGCACTCACATTCTCACAACTCGACATTCCTGAAATCAAGTCAGTATAATAATTGCTACTGCATTCACATCCAATGCTTGGGAATGTTCATGCTCTAAACTTCTAAAGCTTAGCTGGACCTTGAAACTGGTCAATTATAATGCTCTAAAGCTTAGCTGGACCTTGAAACTGGTCAATTATAATGCTTTAAAGCTTAGCTGGACCTTGAAACTGGTTATTTATAATTCTTTAAAGCTTAGCTGGACCTTGAAACTGGTCAATTATTATTCTTTAAAGCTCAGCTAGACCTTAAAACTGGTCAATTATAATGCGTAAATAACAGGTATGAACTCCATCATGTTGGAAAAAGTTTTATATAATTACCGTAACTTTCCGGATACAGACAGGTCCAGATCTCACCTAAAACATAATTAACTACTTGTTGTTCACAGACACGAGACCCGGCCACTTTGGGTTAAAGAAATATCGTAATTAATTCACAAAAGTCAAGATCCATTTGTCACACACACACACACACACACATTCTTAACCAAACACTCAATTTTTTTTCTTTACACACACACACACACACACACACATTCTTAACCAAACACTTTTTTTTTTCTATACACACACACACACACACATTCTTAACCAAACACTCATTTTTTTTTCTATACACATACACACACACACACACATTCTTAACCAAACACTCATTTTTTTTTTCTATACACACACACACACACACACACACATTCATAACCAAACACTCATTTTTTTTTTCTATACACACACACACATTCTTAACCAAACACTCATTTTTTTTCTATACACACACACACACACACATTTGAAGCAACAGAACACCATTATTTTTTTCATCTGGTCCTGTTAATTAAATACTTTGGAGGAATCAAGGCACTCCAATGTAACCAAAGTGAATTACCCCCCTTAAGAATACACGTTAAGTTACCAATAGTGTAAAATTAGGTGGTATTATTACAGAATAACTGGGTTTTTTGGCTAGGATCGCGCAGTGTTACCACATCTGGCTAAGTCCCGGAAATTTGCCCCAGTCACTTTATGATAGTTTACACTGGTTATATCCCTGTAGTTTACCCAGGTTAGGTCCCGGTAGTTTGCCCAGGTTAGGTCCCGGTAGTCTGCTGTGGTCTAGGTTAGGTTAGGTCAGGTCAGGTAAGGTCAGACTAATTTCCAAATTATGTTTGTAAAACGGGGCATATCTCGAAAACGGGGCATCTCCGAGAGAAACACCATAGATGAAAAGTGTTTTAGAGTGGTCCAAAATAGTGGGTAATGATACTAAAATATACAATATGGTGAACCCAGTTCTTCTGTAAATTTACCAATTAGGTAATATACATAACTCATAAATATATCATTATAGCCAACTAAAATATACACCAATATACGAAAAAATTAGTATAAATATCGACTCTATTAATTAAATTGTTGGTTAGTATTACGATGTGTTTACCTTTTTTACCCACTAATTTATACCATTCTAAGACACTTTTTTTCTATGGCATTTTCTTCACAATACTAAAAAAATTACCTTATTATTATATGCAGAGAATGGAGTAGAACTTGTAGAAATCACAATAATTCCCATTTTCTAAGGGATGATGAGAGAGACGTAATGTGTGCACCTCCCATCACCTCCATGACAGTACTGAACCTGCATCATAGTGGCCACGTGGTTATATGTAAGGTGTCCACTAGCCTCGCACCGTCTTCCATCACTACCCCCTCCCTCTCTCTCTCCTCTTCGTTGGTTACCTATCCACTAGCCTCACACCGTCTCCCCCCACCACCCCTCCCTACCCATTGCCATAGTTACCAACCCTCATGTCTCTCTCTCTCTCTCTCTCGAATATATACCCCCCCCCCTCTCTCTCTCTCTCTCTCTCTCTCTTTATAAAATAACTCTCTCTCTCTCTCTCTCTCTCTCTCTCTCTCTCTCTCTCTCTCTCTAAAATCTGTGTGTGTGTGTGTGTGTTGATGCCCAGTACTAAACATTTGGAAACTTTTAAAAAGAGATTGGCTATTTTCTATTTCTTGTGAGTGAGTTTGGACCCGAGGGAACTCACAAACACTTTCTTTCGTCCCTTCTCTCCTCTCCCTACCCTCTATCTCTCTCTTCTCCCCCTCCCCTCTTCCCCCTCCCCCTTCTCTCTCTCTCTCTCTCTCTCTCTTCCCCTCCCCCCCTCTTCTCTCTCTCTCCCTCCCCTTCTCTCTCTCCCTCCCCTTCTCTCTCTCCCTCTCTCTCTCTCTCTTCTCTCCCTCCTATCCCTTCTACCCTCTCTCTCTCTCTCTCTCTCTCAACCCTCCTCTCTCTCTCTCCTATTATTTTTTACTTTGTTCATTCCCTTCTCTCCCTTCCTCATTTCCTCGTCCATTTTTCCTTCCAACCCTTACGTAAACTTTCACCTCCTCTTTTACAATATTAACCAACCTTTATTTTTCTGCCATTTATATATATTTCACTATCCTTTGAATTGACAACCACCTGCTAATTTTTTTTATTTTTTTTAACCTAAATATCACTGTAGCCTAATTTAAAATGTATGTATAAACTTTTTTGCAGTCTAACCTAACCTAACCTAACCTAACCCTTCACGTCACATAAAAAATTCGCCAATGCTTTTAGTTTAATTTTTCTTTTTTATTATTGAAATTCGGCAGTATTACCAACACACGTACACTGTCTATCTATTCCTGACGAGTGACAAAGAGCTTAAGGAGGAAGTTTTGTGTTGGTAATTCTGGAGCAACTGAATCCTCCAAACTATTCCAAGCAACAGAAGAACACCATTAATATTTTTGCTCTTCTGCTGGTCCTGTTGTTTCCTAGCATACTTTGAAGGAATCAAGGCACTCCAATGTACCAATAAAGAATTACCACCTTAATTAAGAGATTGTTGTTTTGTCGAATCAGAGACCTTCCGATTCATCAACTATTTCTTTTCGTGTTTGTTTTCCTTCCTTACATTCTATTACCTTCGTGTTGGCTGTCCCTCCTTTCCTTCTTTTTCCTTCGTGTTTGTTGTCCCTCCTTTCCTTCTATTTCTTTCGTGTTGGCTGTCCCTCCTTTCCTTCTTTTTCCTTCGTGTTGGCTGTCCTTCCTTTCCTTCTATTTCTTTCGTGTTTGTTGTCCTTCCTTTCCTTCTATTTCTTTCGTGTTTGTTGTCCCTCCTTTCCTTCTATTTCCTTCGTGTTTGTTGTCCCTCCTTTCCTTCTATTTCCTTCGTGTTGGCTGTCCCTCCTGTCCTTCTATTTCTTTCGTGTTTGTTGTCCCTCCTTTCCTTCTATTTTCTTTCGTGTTGGCTGTCTCTCCTTTCCTTCTATTTCCTTCGTGTTGGCTGTCCCCTCCTTTCCTTCTATTTCCTTCGTGTTTGCTGTCCCTCCTTTCCTTCTATTTCCTTCGTGTTTGTTGTCCCACCTATCCTTCTACTTCCTTCGTGTTGGCTGTCCCTCCTTTCCTTCTATTTCCTTCGTGTTTGTTGTCCCACCTTTCCTTCTACTTCCTTCGTGTTTGCTGTTCCTCCTTTCCTTTTATTTCCTTCGTGTTTGTTGTCCCTCCTTTCCTTCTATTTCCTTCATTTTGGCTCTCCCTCCTATCCTTCTTTCACCATTATTAACCAAACATTCATTTTTTTTTCTACACACACACACACACACACACACACACACACACACACATTCAATCACAAATTAACAGTACTATCAGAAGAAGTGTCGTTTGAACCATAAAGCCAAAGTCACCCTCCAGAAAATAAAAATAAAAAATAAAAATAAAAATAAAAATAAACTCGAATGCATACGGTATGTGATCGATCAGGTTACCAGAGCGAAATATTTGTTGGTGATGGAGTAACTGGGACGACACATACACACACATACAGACATACACATAGAGGCACATACACACAGAGACACGTACACATACACACAGAGGCACACACATCCAAGCACACACATACACAGGCACAGACACACACACACACACAAACAGAGAGGCACAGGCACACAAGCACACATACAGAGGCAAGCACAGGCACACACACATACAGACACATACACACACACATACACGTACACACACAAACCCAACCACACACACACACACGTACACCCAAGCACACACACACGTACACACAAGCATACCCAAGCACACACACACACACACACACAGACCAGCAACCCTTTCCAATTTTTGCAGAGTATGAATATGTATGCTGTCCAATCACATTCGGTTATTTCCCTGACATCAGCTGTGGTTTGTTTGGGTCGGTTGTTGTATTCTGCTGTAGATGTGTTTATTATTATTATTATTATTATTATTATTGATGAAGGAAAACTGACCTAGCCCTTCTATTTCCTTCGTGTTTGTTGTCCCTATTTTTCTTCTGTTCCCTTCGTGTTTTTGTCCTTCCTTTCCTTCTGTTTCCTTCATTTTTGCTGTCTCTCCTTTCCTTCTATTTCCTTCGTGTTTACTGTCTCTCCTTTCCTTCTATTTCCTTCATGATTGCTGTCTCTCCTTTCCTTCTATTTCCTTCGTGTTTGTTGTCCTTCCTTTCCTTCTATTTCCTTCGTGTTTGCTGTCCCTCCTTTCCTTCTGTGTGTGAGAGAGAGAGAAGTGTGTGTGTGAGAGAGAGAAAGTGAGAGAGAAATGTGTGTGTGTGTGTATGAAAGAGAGAGGTGAGTGAGAAAGATAAGTGTGTGTGTATGAGAGAGAGAAGTGTATGTGTGTGTGTGTCAGAAAGAGAGATGTATGTGTATGAAAGAGAGAGGTGTGTGAGAGAGAGAGAAGTGTGTGTGTGTGTGAGGTATGAGAGAGAGACAGAGAGAGAGAGAGGAAGGAGACGACGACACCACCTTCTGAATATTTTATTAATGGAATCAAGAGCAGACAAAGGAGTGTTCGCCTTTTGTCTGATTACTTTCCCACTTCACGGTGTTGATGACAAGATGATAGTGATGATGATGATGATAGTGATGATGGTGATAGTGATGATGGTGTTGGTGGTGATGGTGATGGTGGTGATGGTGGTGGTGATGGTAGTGGTGGTGATAGTGGTGATGGTGATGATGATAGTGATGATGTTGGTGGTGGTAGTGGTGATGGTGGTAGTGATAGTGGTGGTAGTGATGGTGGTGATGGGTGGTGGTAGTGATGGTGGTGATAGTGATGATTGTGGTGATAGTGATGGTGATGATGATAGTGATAGTGATGATGGTGGTGGTGGTAGTGATGATGGTAGAGTGGAGTGGGGGGTCTTGAAATCATGGTGGGGGGAGGAGGGGGGGGGGGGTCTTTGTGTCCTGGCTATGATGGGGGTGGGGGGGGGGAAGGGGGGTTGTATGGGAAGGGACACTCAAAGACCTCATTACTATACGTCTGGGTCCTATTGAGAGAGAGAGAGAGAGAGAGAGAGAGAGAGAGTGTGTGTGTGTATGTGTGTGTGTATGTATGTGAGAGAGAGTGAGTGTGTGTGAGTGTGTGTATGTGTATGTGTGTGTATGTGTGAGAGAAAGAGAGTGTGTGTGTGTATGTATGTGTGTGAGAGAAAGAGAGAGAGAGTGTGTGTGTTTGTGTGTATATATGTGTGTGAGAGAGAGAGTGTGTGTGTGTATCTGTATGGGAGAGAGAGAGAGAGAGAGAGAGAGAGAGAGAGAGAGAGAGAGAGAGAGAGAGAGAGAGAGACAGACAGACAGACAGACAGAGACAGAGACATAGAGAGAGAGAAAGTGTATGTATGTAAGTATGTGTGTGTGTGAGTATACCGTTCAAGGATGGGGAAAGACTTCAAGTTAATATTCCAACACACATATCCTTTTACCCATCAAGGCATTGTAATTGAAAAAGACAAAAAACACAATTATTACAAGCCTCTTATTAATAATGTTGGTGTGTGTGGTGATGGTGGTAGTGGTAGTGGTTGTGGTGGTAGTGGTTGTAGTAGTGGTTGTGGTGTTGGTGGTGGTAGTGGTGGTTGTAGTGGTGTTGGTGGTTGTAGTGGTTGTGGTTGTGGTGTTGGTGGTGGTAGTTGTGATGGTGGTTGTAGTAGTGGCTGTGGGTAGTGGTGATGGTGGTTGTGGTAGTGGGGGTGGGTAGTGGTAGTGGTAGTGTTGTTGGTGGTTGTGGTAATGTTATGTATTTATCGACAACTGCATATTTCAGATCACATAAAATATAAACATTGAAGACTGAGAGGTGAGGAAAGGAAAACTAACTTATCAAACCATTCTGTCCCCCATCTCTGAATTATTTATGAGGAAAGTACAGTGTTGGTGATATTGGAGCAAATGAGGAATCAAGGTTAGGTTAGGTTAGGTTAGGTTAGGTTAGGTTAGGTTAAGTTAGGTTGGGTTAGGTTAGGTTAGGTTAGGAGGAATCAAGGTGCTCTAATTTAACAAACGTTTATTTATTATTAATAACTTTTCATTTAAAGCCCTTGGTATAATAATAATAATAATAATAATAATAAAATAAATAAAAAAAAATAAAAATAAAAATAATAATAATAATAATAATAATAATAATAATAATAATAATAATAATATAATAATAATAATAATAAAGATAAAAATAAAAATAAAATAATAATAATAATAATAATAATATAATAATAATAATAATAATAAAAATAAAAATAAAAATAAAAATAATAATAATAATAATAATAAAACGTTTTCTGCTTCCTATCTCCAATATGATAGATGTTTTTTAAAGATCAAAGAACGAGGAGGCCAGACAGAGTACCACCGTGCCGTTGAAAATGAGGAAAGAAAAAAAACTGGTAGTCGACATAACAACATTGGATCTCTCTCTCTCTCTCTCTCTCTCTTCTCTCTCTCTCTCTCTCTCTCTCTCTCTCTCTCCAATGTTTTTATATATGCTGACAGGAGGGGAGGTGGTAACACATAGCTAAATAAATAAAATTGATAAATAATTATTAGTTTGAGATTAAAGGGAGATTGTTTTGTTGGTGAATTGGGAGGTCTGTGATTCCTCAAAAAAGATGAATAATTATTAGTTTGAGATTAAAGGGAGATTCGTTTGTTGGTTTTGTTGGTGAATTGAAAGGTATGTGAAGCTGTCAAACTCTTAGGTAAGTTATCCCTCTATGGATGATTATTTTTGACCACGACTGTACGTGTGTGTGTGTGTGTGTGTGTGTGTGTGTGTGTGTATAAAGAGGACCAAGTCACGAACCAGTGATATTTTCTTTTTCACTTTGCTTCCTCACTTCCTCACTTCTTATTTTCCACTTGACTCCAAAATTGTTCTTTAAAACGAATGATGGATGTGAAGTTTGAAGGTGGAGTTTGAAGTGGAGTTTTGAAGTGGAGTTTTGAAGTGTGGAGTTTGAGGTGGAGTATGTAGGTGGAGTTTGAGGTGGAGTTTTGAAGTGTGTAGTTTGAGGTGGAGTATGAGGTGGAGTGTGTAGGTGGAGGTGGATGGAGTTTGAGGTGGAGTTTGTAGGTGGATGTGGAGTTTGATGGTGGAGTGTGAAAGTGGAGTTTTGAAGGTGGAGTTTTGAAGTGTGGAGTGTGAAAGTGGAGTTTTGAAGTGTGTACCGGTAGTGGGAGGTGGAGTTTTGAAGTGTGGAGTGTGAAAGTGGAGTTTTGAAGTGTGTACCGGTAGTTGGAGGTGGAGTTTTGAAGGTGGAGTTTTGTGGGTTAAGGTGGAATGTGGATGGATGTATGTGAAGGGCAAATGTCAAGTGTGGAGAAGTGGAGAGACTACAGTGGAGGATGGTGAAAGGCCAGAGGGCATGTGGAGCAGGTGGAAGAAGTGGAAGACGAGAAGAGACAAATATAGAGTGTGTGTGACAAAGAGAGAGAGAGAGAGAGAGAGGAGAGAGAGAGAGAGAGAGAGAGAGAGAGAGAGAGAGAGAGAGAGAGAGAGAGAGAGAGAGAGAGGAGAGAGAGAGAGAGAGAGAGAGAGAGAGAGAGAGAGAGAGGTAACCACACACACACACACACACACAGATAGAGAGAGAGAGAGAGAGAGAGAGAGAGAGAGAGAGAGAGAGAGAGAGAGAGAGAGAGAGAGAGAGAGAGAGAGAGAGAGAGAGAGAGAGAGAGAGAGAGAGAGAGAGAGAGAGAGAGAGAGAGAGAGAGAGAGAGAGAGAGAGAGAGAAGTAACCATACACACACACACACATACAGAGAGAGAGAGAGAGAGAGAGAGAGAGAGAGAGAGAGAGAGAGGAGAGAGAGAGAGAGAGAGAGAGAGAGAGAGGTAACCACACACACACACACACACACACACACACACACACACACACACACATTGACTAACCAAATGCATACATATATATTACACACACACATACATACAAGAGCATAGAGTCCCCAGTGGTACCCCGTCTTCCCCTCCCTCGGGAAATTAGGAAGAGCTTGGACCTCCCTCCTTCAGCGTAATGACCCCTCCCCCCCATTCCACTCTCACTCCCCCCCCCCCCCTCCTCCCCCCCATTACTCTCCCTCACTTCTCCTTCTATGTTTACTTTATCTCCCATTCTCTCTCTTTCCTCTCTCTCTCTCACTCTCTCTCTCACTCTCTCTCTCACTCTCTCTCTCACTCTCTCTTTTCTCTCTCTCTCTCTCTCTCTCTCTCTCTGTTTATTTATTAGGAGTGGGTAGGAGAACAAGAAAGATAGAAGTGGATAAAAGGAAATAAGAAAGAGAGGGTATAAGAAAGAGAGAGCATAAGAAAGAGAGGAAATAAGAAAGAGAGGACAAAAGAAAGAGAGAGCATAAGAAAGAGAGGGAATAAGAAAGAGAGAGCATAAGAAAGAGAGAGAATAAGAAAAGAAAGAGAGAGAATAAGAAAAGAAACAGAGGGAATAAGAAAAGAAAGAGAGAGTATAAGAAAGAGAGAGAATAAGAAAAGAAAGAGAGAGTATAAGAAAGAGAGGGAATAAGAAAGAGAGAGAATAAGAAAAGAAAGAGGGAATAAGAAAAGAAAGAGAGGACATAAGAAAGAGAGAGAATAAGAAAAGAAACAGAGGGAATAAGAAAAGAAAGAGAGAGAATAAGAAAGAGAAAGAGAGAGTATAAGAAAGAGCACAAGAACCATAGAACAAGAGCCATAGGGTAGAGGTTAGGGTCGAGTTTTAGGAGGGGTGTGTGTGTCATGTAAGGTTAGGACAAGGGTTGACAGCTCGCTAACTTCCTCCTCACTCTATTATGTTCCCTTCTGTCTCTCTCTCTCTCTCTCTCTCTCTCTCTCTCTCTCTCTCTCTCTCTCTCTCTCTCTCTCTAGGCTACGTGAGGGGAAAACGAGAGAGAGAGAGAGAGAGAGAGAGAGAGAGAGAGAGAGAGAGAGAGAGAGAGAGAGAGAGAGAGAGAGAGAGAGAGAGCAGAGAGAGAGAGAGAGAGAGAGAGAGAGAGATTTTTGTTTTAATAAATTAATCAAAACAAAAAAATCTCTCTCTCTCTCTCTCTCTCTCTCTCTCTCTCTCTCTCTCTCTCCTCTCTCTCTCTCTCTCTCTCTCTCTCTCTCTCTCTCTCTCTCTCTCTCTCACTCTCTCTTCCCCTCACCTAGCCTTCTCCTCCCCCCCCATTCCCCTATTGCAAGTAACAGAACACCACCATTATTTTTCCAAATCTATACTCCTGTTTCCTGACCTACATTGGAAGAATCTAAAGACACTCTGATGTACCAAAAATAATTATATTAGTATCCATTTAAGATGCTAACTTTTTCTCGGTTCATTTCACTTTCACACTCAGGACTGTGACATTTTTTTATCTATACTTTCTCTACTACCGGTATATCAAATAATGCAATTTTCTATCCTCTCTCCTCCTACTGCTATTCTATCTATTTTTTTTAAGGATATTGTCGCCTTTTATTTGCATTGGTATTCCGAAGCTACTCTGAAAATTGTGTGGAGCAGCTGGGGACTGTGTGTGTTTGTGTGTGTGTGTGTGTGTGCTTGTGTGTGTGTGTGGGGTGGAGGAGAGGGTAGGGGGGTTAGGAGTGGGTTGGGTTATAGTGGAAGAAGACTGGGTGAATGGGGTTGAGCAAGAAAGGGTGGAGTGAACTGGGAAGAACTTTTTGGATAGAGAATGGATAGAGGTGTGTGTGTGTGTGTGTGGGAAATGGTGAGAGGTTGAGTATAGGTTGGATTGGGATGTGACAATAGAAAGGGTGG
>JAWQEG010006911.1:0-28886 GCA_033782935.1 Petrolisthes cinctipes
GTAGAAAGGCAGATAGCAAATAGACAGAGAAAATGAGACAGAGAAAACGAGAGACAGAGAAAGAGACAGAGAGGCAGATAGACAGACAGGCAGATAGATGGACAGGTGCCAGCCAGCCAGACAGATAGATAGACAGGCAGGCAGATAGACAGACAGACAGCCAGCCAGATACAGCCAGCCAGCCAGACAGACAGACAGACAGACAGAAGAAGCGAATGTTGCAAGAAAAGGCAATAATACTGAGGGAAGAATGAGAGTTAAGGAGACAAGCATAAAATGGATATACGAGTAATAAGAATAATATTATAATGATGAATATGGTCTCTGCTGTGTTGGGTATGGGTTCGTGTTGTATATAATTATGATGTTGATGCAAAGGAAGCAGGAAGTATATGTACTTTTTTTTTAGCTCAGAGCATTGAGTGGGTTTTACTACGAGTGGTGTTCGGGATTGAGAGGGAACAGGCAGGAGTGAGGAAGAGTGGAAAGGAAAGGAGAGGGACGAGGGGAGAAGGAGAGTGAAAGGAAATAGGAGGGAATAGGAGAGAAGAAGAGTGGGGTGAAAAGGGAATGGCAGATGAGAAGAGTGGGAAAGAAAGGAAATAGGAGAGGAAAAGTGGGAAGGAAAGGGAATAGCAGAGAAGAGTGGGAAGGAATGGAAATAGGAAAGGAAAAGTGGGAAGGAAAGGGAATAGCAGAGGAGAAGAGTGGGAAGGAAAGGAAATAGGAGAGGAAAAGTGGGAAGGAAATGGAGAATAATAGAAGGAGCATAAATGGCAGGGTGAGAGGGGGAGGGTGTGTGATTTGACTAAAAGTTACAGGGAGAGAGAATGGATGAGATGAGAGTGGGAGGATGAGGGGGAGAATGAATGAATGAATGAAGGGAGTGGGAGAGTAAGAGAGCCATAACAATGAGTGGTGAGATTGGGTGAATGTGAAGGAAGAAATGAGAGAGATGAAATGAGAAGCAGAGATGAGTGAGCCCTGAAATCACATATTAAGGAGCACAGGAAGAAAATGTAGGAAGAAGGAGGAGGAAGAGGATGAGGAAGAGGGAAGGGGAGGAGGAGAAAGAGGGAGGGGAGGAGGAGAGAGAGGGAAGGGGAGGAGGAGAGAGAGGGAAGGGGAGGAGGAGAAAGAGGGAAGGGGAGGAGGAGGAGAAAGAGGGAAGGGGAGGAGGAGGAGAAAGAGGGAAGGGGAAGAGGAGGAGAAAGAGGGAAGGGGAGGAGGAGGAGAAAGAGGGAAGAAGAGGAGAAAGAGGGAAGGGGAGGAGGAGAGAGAGGGAAGGGGAGGAGGAGAAAGAGGGAAGGGGAGGAGGAGAAAGAGGGAAGGGGAGGAGGAGAAAGAGGGAAGGGGAGGAGGAGAAAGAGGGAAGGGGAGGAGGAGAAAGAGGGAAGGGGAGGGGAGGAGAAAGAGGGAAGGGGAGGAAAAAGAGGGAAGGGGAGGAAAAAGAGGGAAGGGGAGGAGAAAGAGGGAAGGGGAGGAGAAAGAGGGAAGGGGAGGAGAAAGAGGGAAGGATAGGAGAAAGAAGGAAGGGGAGGAGGAGGAGAAAGAAGGAAGGGGAGGAGGAGAAAGAGGGAAGGAGGAGGAGGAGAAAGAAGGAAAGGGAGGAGGAGAAAGAAGGAAAGGGAGGAGGAGAAAGAAGGAAGGGGAGGAGGAGAAAGAAGGAAGGGAGGAGTAGAAAGAAGGAAAGGGAGGAGGAGAAAGAAGGAAGGGGAGGAGGAGAAAGAAGGAAGGGGAGGAGATATATACGAGGGATGAGAAAATATGAGTAGAATAGGAGGAGAAAGGAGGAAATAGGAGAAAGAGGAAAAATAAGAGGAGAAAGAGGAAAAATAAGAGGAGAAAGAGGGAGGAGGAGGAGGAGAAAGATAGAGGGGGAGGAGGAGACAGATGGAAGAGGAGGAGGAGGAGACCGATGGAAGAGGAGGAGGAGAGAATGAGGAGGAGGAGAGAATGAAGGGGAGAAAGAGGAAAATAGAGAGACTGATTTACAAAGGTGACAAACAGCAACAGATCTGCTAATCCTGGCTAGTTGGGAAGGGGGGAAGGATGGGGAATGAGTAAGAGGAGAGAGGATGGAGTAAGATGAGAGAGGATGGAGTAAGATGAGAGAGGATGGAGTAAGAGGAAAGAGGAGGGAGTAAGAGGAGAGAGGAGGGAGTAAGAGGAGAGAGCAGGGAGTAAGAGGAGAGAGAAGGGAGTAAGAGGAGAGAGCAGGGAGTAAGAGGAGAGAGCAGGGAGTAAGAGGAGAGAGCAGGGAGTAAGAGGAGAGAGCAGGGAGTAAGAGGAGAGAGCAGGGAGTAAGAGGAGAGAGCAGGGAGTAAGAGGAGAGAGCAGAGAGTAAGAGGAGAGAGCAGGGAGTAAGAGGAGAGAGCAGGGAGTAAGAGGAGAGAGCAGGGAGTAAGAGGAGAGAGCAGGGAGTAAGAGGAGAGAGCAGGGAGTAAGAGGAGAGAGCAGGGAGTAAGAGGAGAGAGCAGGGAGTAAGAGGAGAGAGGAAGGAGTAAGAGGAGAGAGGAGGGAGTAAGAGGAGAGAGGAGGGAGTAAGAGGAGAGAGGAGGGAGTAAGAGGAGAGAGGAGGGAGTAAGAGGAGAGAGGAGGGAGTAAGAGGAGAGAGAAGGGAGTAAGAGGAGAGAGAAGGGAGTAAGATGAGAGAGAAGGGAGTAAGAGGAGAGAGCAGGGAGTAAGAGGAGAGAGCAGGGAGTAAGAGGAGAGAGCAGGGAGTAAGAGGAGAGAGGAGGGAGTAAGAGGAGAGAGCAGGGAGTAAGAGGAGAGAGCAGGGAGTAAGAGGAGAGAGCAGGGAGTAAGAGGAGAGAGCAGGGAGTAAGAGGAGAGAGCAGGGAGTAAGAGGAGAGAGCAGGGAGTAAGAGGAGAGAGCAGGGAGTAAGAGGAGAGAGCAGGGAGTAAGAGGAGAGAGCAGGGAGTAAGAGGAGAGAGCAGGGAGTAAGAGGAGAGAGCAGGGAATAAGAGGAGAGAGGAGGGAGTAAGAGGAGAGAGGAGGGAGTAAGAGGAGAGAGCAGGGAGTAAGAGGAGAGAGCAGGGAGTAAGAGGAGAGAGAAGGGAGTAAGAGGAGAGAGAAGGGAGTAAGAGGAGAGAGCAGGGAGTAAGAGGAGAGAGCAGGGAGTAGGAGGAGAGAGCAGGGAGTAGGAGGAGAGAGCAGGGAGTAGGAGGAGGGAGCAGGGAGTAAGAGGAGAGAGCAGGGAGTAAGAGGAGAGAGCAGGGAGTAAGAGGAGAGAGAAGGGAGTAAGAGGAGAGAGCAGGGAGTAAGAGGAGAGAGCAGGGAGTAAGAGGAGAGAGCAGGGAGTAAGAGGAGAGAGCAGGGAGTAAGAGGAGAGAGCAGGGAGTAAGAGGAGAGAGCAGGGAGTAAGAGGAGAGAGCAGGGAGTAAGAGGAGAGAGCAGGGAGTAAGAGGAGAGAGCAGGGAGTAAGAGGAGAGAGCAGGGAGTAAGAGGAGACAGCAGGGAGTAAGAGGAGAGAGCAGGGAGTAAGAGGGGGCGTGGAGAAATAAAAGGAGGTCAAGCACTAAGAGGACAAGGGAGAATTGAGCTGAAAGGTGTTCTGGGAAAACAACAAGACTTAAGGTAAAAGTAAAAGTAAAAGTGAGGCAAGAGTATGTGTTCTTTCTTACAACTAATGAAGAGAAAAATATTAAATGTAAATAACAATGAACAATATACTCTAATTAGGTTATACGTGTATCAAAAGGCCTGACAATATATTTTCTCGTAAGCATTAATTAAAACGTAAATACTCTTTTTATCCGACCACAACAGAGCACGTCGTGTGTGTAAAGGCTCAAAACATCATTAAAATAAGTTCAGACGGTTAATGGAAAAACAAACTCTGCGTATGAAAGACCAATACAGTGTTTTAAGATCTGACTATGTGCTGGAAGGGTAATAATGCATTTTTGTAGTGTCATCAAGTTGCAATTAAGTTTGGAAAAGATTAAAGGGGGTCGTTTAATGTGGTCAGTTTGCAAGGCTACCGATTCCTTCAAACTACGCTGTAAGTGGTTCCCTTCTCGTAAACTGAGTTCTTATTTGTAAGTTTACGGGTATAGTTTACAGGAATCAGTGATCTCCAATTTGACCACATCAAATAGCAGACTTTAAAAAAAAAAAAAATGTTTAGGAATGACAATAGCCTGAAAGAACAAAGAGAAGACCTGGACATTTGAAACAATCCGTCAGCATGGAGGTGATTGTAAACACGAAGAGAAACTGCAGGACAAAGAAGTTGAAGGAGTGATAGGGAACTGTGTATATATTGATTCAAGTGTCTGTACCAGGCATGGACAATACAATATGCACTCATCACTTTAATGAGACAGAAAACCTACACGTGTTATGGTTATCAATTGATTTTTAGGAGTTTTTGTGCTCATGAAAACAACTAATAAAATACATTACAAACACGTATGAAAATAGAATGACATATGTTAGATCAATTATTATTAAATACGGAAAAAGTGAGATTGATTGATTGATTGACTGATATTATAGTAGGCGCCGCAACAGCGAGGTCATATAGCGCCAGGAGAAGGTAATAGAGAGGTGAAACAGCAAGCAGGAAGGAAGGAAGTAAGTAGAAGGAAAAGAGGGACAGTTGCGGGAGAATGAGAAATAATTTGAGTCAGTAATACAGTCTGAATATGAAACATCAGTCCCTCAGAAAAAAATATACTGTTTATCCCAGTAACCTGAAATTGTACAGTTGTCATAATTAAGAGAGGAAGCTAATGTTCTTCATCTCGCAAACACGGATATATTCTCTTTGTTGCAAGCAGAGACAAATAAGATGTGGCAGAGACAAAAAAGATGCAGAGACAGAAAAAGAGGAGAGATAAAGATAACATACAGGAAAGCTGACACTCCATCTGTATCACAAGCAAGCAAGTAAAGAGAGAGAGAGAGAGAGAGAGAGAGAGAGAGAGAGAGAGAGAGAGAGAATTGTGTAGCGTGCGAAATGAATAAGTTCAGCACAAAGCATCCCTGAAACACTCATACAGGCGCACTAAAAGCCTTTTCTTCAGCATACAATGTAATATTAGTGTGATGCCGGCACCATAAGGAGGTTAGGTTAGGTTAGGTTAGGTTAGGTTATGCAAATTTAGGTTAGGTTAGGTTAGGTTAATTTAGGGTAGGTTAATTTGGGTTAGGTTACGTTAATTTAGGTTAGGATACGTAATTTAAGTTAGGTTAGGGTTAGGTAAGGTTAATTTAGGGTAGGTTAATTTAGGTTAGATTAGGTTAGGTTAGGTTGATTTAGGTTAGGTTAGGTTGATTTCGGTTAGGTTAGGTTGATTTCGGTTAGGTTAGGTTGATTTCAGTTTGGTTAGGTTAGGTTAGGTTAGGTTAGGTTAGGTTGATTTAGGTTGGGTTAGGTTAGGTTAGGTTGGTTGGGTTGGGTTGGGTTGATTTCGGTTTGGTTAGGTTAGGTTAGGTTTGGTTGATTTAGGTTAGGTTAAGTTGATTTCGGTTTGGTTAGGTTAGGTTAGGTTGGGTAAGGTTGGGTTGGGTTAGGTTGATTTGGGTTGGGTTAGGTTGATTTAGGTTAGGTTAGGTTAGGTTAGGTTTGGTGTTGTTGCCTAATGGGAGGCTTCTGAGTTCTCCAAATATCGCCAAACAACAGACAGCTTGAAGGAGATTTGTAAACATTTAGTACATAAGTTAAAGCGCCTCAATTCCTCCAAAGTATGTCAGGAAACAGAACCAGATTAACAAAAATAATGGTTGTCTGTTGCTTGGAATAGTTTGGAGGAATTAGTTTCTCCATATTTACCAACAATGTAATATCCTCTTCATTAAGCTATAAACGTTTTTATTTATTTATACATTTATCAATTTATTTATTCAATTATTTATTATTATGTTTATTATTTTTGTTATTATTATATTACTATTATCATTATCATCATCATCATTATTATTAACAATATTATTATTATTATTATTATTATTATTATTATTAGATATATATACGTATATTTTTTATTATTATATTTTTTTTTTTTTTTTTTTTTTTTTGGTAAGGTTGGAAGGGAACATAATTTTGCCTTCATTATTATTACTCCACTTTGATCTTGCCTCGTTTCTTTAGTTAATGATAAGGCAAAGGCATTTATATACAGGAAGTGTTTTTTGTGATGGAGACTGTGATATTAGGCCACGGATTCCTCCAAACTATGCCTCGAAACAGACTCCTCTCACAGTAGCTGCTGTTTCCTGGCACAGTTTGGAGGAATTAGTAGTATGCAGTTCAACCACCACGCCATCCTAATCCTCCCCTCATAATTAAGTACTCCCAAGGAAGGCAACACTCCCTAAAACCACTGTGTTGTGGTGGAATATGGAGGGCTACTGATTCCTCCAAACTAGGCTAGGAAACAGGCTATCCCAACATGCATTATAAGTGATATGTTATGTGATGTACAGTCACGAGCACTAATAAGAAAGTAATCAGGTGTGCTTCGAATACCTAGAGACAGTAAATAAATACACAATAAGATCTCCATTGGAATTTGTTCGTTGGTGATTTGGACTGTTCAAAGCTTCAACCAGAGCTGTATACTTATTAGAGCTGGTGACTGTACATTGTAAAGCTCGGCACTAAAACTTCTAATTACAAAACCCTCCGTCATAACAGATTAAAAAAAAAAAAAAAAAATAGATGAAAGTTGAGTAATCCAAACAATGACGCAATCCAATTATTCAAGCAACCTAAATACATAAGTAATCCGGTTACATAAATAATCCGGATATATGAGGATGAATGTACCCTGGCTATAAATATATGTAATCTGGATACATAAGAGGGTTAGTAGCCCTGATACATAGCTGATACGGATACAGTGCATTACAAACCAGAGTACAAGAGAAGGCGAGATATTCAGATACAAAGAATACACAAAGAAGAAAGTACTGGGATGTAAAAGATACAGTGTTGGTAAATCTGGAGTAACTGATTCCTCCAAACTATTCCAGGCAACAGGCCACCATTGTTTTTGTTAAGGACCCTGTGATAGTGTATGAGAATTGGAGGCTTCTGATTCCTCTTGACTATGCCACGAAACACGTTCCTTCCATATAGGTCCATAGTGTTTCGTGGCAATATTTGAAGGACTCATTTACCTCCAATTTTCTGACTATATCACAAGATCCCTAAATCTGGTCCTGTTTCCTGGCATATTATGAAGGAAGCAAGGCCCTACAATGTACCCAAGGTATATTATGCCCTGAAGGGGACCGGAATATAGTTAGGAAATTGAAGATATACGAGTCCTTCAAATATTGCCACGAAACACCATCTATAGTGAAAGAATTTGTTTCGTGGTAAAGCCAGAAGGAATCAGAAGCCTACAATTCTCTTACACGATAACAGAATCCTTCAAGGGATAGTACCATACAATATACTTCTGGTTCATTGGAGCTCCTTGATTCCTCCAAAATATGCCAGGAAACAGGACCAGATTAATTATAATAATGGTGGCTTGTTTTTTTGGAATTGTTTGGAGGAATCAGTTCTTCCAGATTTACCAACACTGTTCTTCCCTCTTGAGTACTTGAGACACACACGCACCCCAGACACACAATGAAAGGTTACATTATGCTCTGAAAGTCAAGGAACCGGAAATGAAAATAACTCCAGCAACCCTTACATCTACAACAACAACACAATACCAAACAACAATAACAACTACAACAACAATAACAAAACAATAACAATACCAACAAAACAATAAAAATAACTACAACAATACTAAATAATAAAAAAACAATATCAATACCAACAACTAACAACAACCACCAAACAATACCAACAACAACAACAACAACAAAACAAAAACAATACTAACGTCAAAACAAAACAAGAATAATACCAACAACAACAACGAAAGAACAATACCAACAGCAACAACAATACGTACAACAAAATAGCACATCTACAACAAATACAACAACAATACTAACAGCATGAAAATCACAACTACAACAAGTACTACAACAACAACAACACCAACAAAGACAACAAAGAACAAAACGAGACAAGCAACAATAAAAACAACAACAATAACAACAACAACATTAACAACGAAAAGGCACAACTACAACAAAAACAAATTAAAATACAGAAGCAAGACAATGAGAAAAGGAGAAAGGTTGACATAGAAGGTTGACATAGAAGTCGAGGGTTCATCTGAGGCTGCATGGGGAGTTCGTCACACACACTAGCTAGAACCCTATCTCCTTCCTTCGTCCTTCGTCTTCAGTTCTCAAGCCTTTTTCCGTCAGGGCTAGCTAGCAGATGTCCCCCAGCCCTCTGAAAACGGGGCTGGAGCAAGGAGGAAGCGCGAGGTTAGCCGAAGACCGGAGGTACAGCCACAATCAAATATCCAGCAACACTTTCCTTCCATCTTGCAAATCAATCAGTATCATATCTTAATATAATCATACAACACCTTATGGCAACTCAACCCCCTCAATTATTATTATGAAGTGCTGCTAATTAATACATGTTTAGGTTTTTAATACCAAGATATTTACTGTGATGGAAGGAAAGTGTTGCTGGATATCTGATTGTGGCTGTACTGTAAGTGTAATAGTATGTGCTGGTGTGGTACCCGTCCTACTTACTGTAAGGTTCTTGAAAGGTATGTACGAGTAGGCTATACAGGTTAGTAGGGCGTTTGACAATGTGTGTGCCTAGGCTATGTATGTGTGGGAGGAGGAGTGGGGGGTGGGGAGAGAGTCGAGGTGGAAGGGTGAGTGGATTGGGGGAGAGTCGAGGTGGAAGGGTGAGTGGATTGGTGTAGGGTCAGGTGGGTAGGGAGGTTGTGGTAGGAGTGGGGTGGGTAGGGATGAGCGAGGAAGGAGGAGCGAGGCTATGTGGGTAGGGGTAGAAGGTAGGCTGGAGAAGGTTTGAGAAGAAAGAGGGAAAAGAAATCACTCCTCGGTTTACAGAGCTCCGGAAATGTTGATGTTTGCATTATTAAGTTAGTCGTCTTACTTCACTTGTTAATGATGCGAGTTGAGTATTAAATATGCAGCGATGTAGCAAAAATACTGTTAATGACGTGTTTCACATTTAAATTGCATGTAAAGTAACGATGTAAGCGTCGTCAATTAAGGCTCTTCTTCAAGTTATTCTATATCCGTGTGAGTTGTCTTTTAACGATATGCGTTTTTGACTCTCGGATGACGGCAAAACTCCTCGGTTGATATCCAAAACGCTGGTTGTGGTTGGTAGAAGCTCTCCACCCAGGGATCAGAAGACCGTCATCTTCAAATTAGGAGCAAAACAGAAGCCACTAAGGTGAGGATTTTTACATTCAGCCTGAGAAGAAATATTACTCTTGTGAAAATGGTAACCCGTCTGTATTACTACTCAATATTGAAATTAGCAAGGGAAAGTGAAACAATTTATACTAAACATTTAAATGACAGAGTAGTTCTCTACATTATATAAGCACTAGAGTCAAGTCACGATCTCTATTTTAGATTCTTTATTCAGTTGGATATGAACCTGTTCCTTTTCACCATTAAAGATAAATATGGAATGAAACCTGGAAGAAGCCAAGGAAAGATATTTGATAGTTTCACAAGCTGCGATCAAAGTTGGAGGAAGGACGCCAACGTGAAACCGTATACTGTAAAGTAAAGCAACAACAACATGATAACAAGAGACCAAGTGAGATGAAATAAGGGGAAAATATTGTTTGACGAATCAGATGGTTTCTGATTCCAACAGGACAGTTCACGAATAAGAAATGAGTGGAAGAATGGGTGTGGTCATTCGATAAACAAGAAACGAGTGTGATGAAAAATATCCTACCACTATCACAGAAAAAATAAGGTGTACAGCTCGTGTGTCGTCTGGATATTCACTTATCAATCGGAAACCTTGTGCCTTACAAAATCCCTTTAGAGAAAACTTAGAAGCGCCCAAAAAGAAAATATGAATAATCTCTTGGGTATAACATGGACAAACAGGAAAACATTGTAAGAGATTAGGGAGCAGTCCAAACCTGATGAAGAAAAAGTAAATTGGACAGGTTACGTTATGAGCAAAACAACCTGGGGATAAAAGAAACCAAGACATACAGAGTACCTGTCGAGAAATATCTGAAACTCTGTGAAAGTTGGCTGAAGTGGAATAACAACAAGGGTCTCCTTCAAATAAAGGTAGACAAACCACAACAAAGGATGATAAAGATGGGGGCGAAATGGACGATAATGATTCCTCCGAACTCTGCCACGGAAAAGAAACCCTCAACATGGGTACTATTATATGGACCAGTTCGGTTGAATCAGTGAGCCACAATTCGCCGACGACGACAACAACAACAACAACAACACAGGCGCCCCCTACCTTAATGTTTTCCTTGGGTCTCTCTCCTTTACCTCTCAACCAATCTCCGGACGCGCTCATCCATCCCTCTCCTGACACCAATTTACTCCCACGTCCAAGTATCCCCTGGGATACGGTCCACCCACAGATTACCCCCTTCCTACCCACTCACTCCCACTCACACATTACCCCCTTCCTACCCACTCACTCCCACTCACACATTACCCACTCACTCCCACACACACATTACCCACTCACTCCCACTCACACATTACCCCCTTCCTACCCACTCACTCCCACCCACACATTACCCCCTTCCTACCCACTCACTCCCACTCACACATTACCCCCTTCTTACCCACTCACTCCCACCCACACATTACCCCCTTCCTACCCACTCACTCCCACTCACACATTACCCCCTTCCTACCCACTCACTCCCACTCACACATTACCCACTTCCTACCCACTCACTCCCACACACACATTACCCACTCACTCCCACTCACACATTACCCCTTTCCTACCCACTCACTCCCACTCACACATTACCCCCTTCCTACCCACTCACTCCCACCCACACATTACCCCCTTCCTACCCACTCACTCCCACCCACACATTACCCCCTTCCTACCCACTCACTCCCACCCACACATTACCCCCTTCCTACCCACTCACTCCCACTCACACATTACCCCCTTTCCTACTCACTCACTCCCACTCACACATTACCCCCTTCCTACCCACTCACTCCCACTCACACATTACCCCCCTTCCTACCCACTCACTCCCACTCACACATTACCCCCTTTCCTACTCACTCACTCCCACTCACACATTACCCCCTTCCTACCCACTCACTCCCACCCACATATTACCCCCTTCCTACCCACTCACTCCCACTCACACATTACCCCCCTTCCTACCCACTCACTCCCACTCACACATTACCCCCTTCCTACCCACTCACTCTCACTCACACATTACCCCCTTCCTACCCACTCACTCCCACACACACATTACCCACTCACTCCCACTCACACATACCCCCTTCCTACCCACTCACTCCCACTCACACATTACCCCCTTCCTACCCACTCACTCCCACTCACACATTACCCCCCTTCCTACCCACTCACTCCCACTCACACATTACCCACTTCCTACCCACTCACTCCCACACACACATTACCCACTCACTCCCACTCACACATTACCCCCTTCCTAACCACTCACTCCCACACACACATTACCCACTCACTCCCACTCACACATTACCCCCTTCCTACCCACTCACTCCCACACACACATTACCCCCTTCCTACCCACTCACTCCCACTCACACATTACCCCCTTCCTACCCACTCACTCCCACACACACATTACCCCCTTCCTACCCACTCACTTCCACTCACACATACCCCCTTCCTACCCACTCACTCCCACACACACATTACCCCCTTCCTACCCACTCACTTCCACTCACACATACCCCCTTCCTACCCACTCACTCCCACACACACATTACCCCCTTCCTACCCACTCACTTCCACTCACACATACCTACCCACTCACTTCCACTCACACATACCCCCTTCCTACCCACTCACTTCCACTCACACATACCTACCCACTCACTTCCACTCACACATACCCCCTTCCTATCCTCCCCCACCTAATCATGACACCTCTCTATGATCATACGCAGTAACCCTCTCTCTGACCCCACACACATTACCCCTCTCTTTGACCCCACTCAGATTAAGGGGAGATTTTCTCGTTAAGTAATTGGAGGGCTACTGATTCCTCCAAAATTTGCCAGGAAACAGACAACCTCAATGTTACAAATGGGGGTGTCTGTTTCTTGGTATAGCTTGGAAGAATCCAGTTTACCACAGAGTTAAGAAAATCTGCCCTTAACCTTCGCTGATCATTTACGATACCTCTCTCACTACATTAACACTCTAAACAGCTTCTGAGATTACCTCTTTCACCATTTCCAGATGTTAACTTTCTCTCTAGATTATACGGCACCTACTAGTCATCGACCCCATGCATTAAGAGCGCTATTCTCTTCGGGTCAAACTGGAAGACTATTGATTCCTCCAAACTATGCTATAAAACAGAACCCCTACTGGTATACGAGGTAGTCTGACATTGTTTGTAGGATTCAGTAGATCATCCATCCCAATTCTGGAAACAGGAGTAAATCTTAACACACTCACTAAGCCCATACATTAACTCTCTCACCAACCTAACCCTCTCATAGACCCTCCCTGTCAAAACCCGTAACTCTAGCTGGTGGTCGACTCTTGTGTGTGACTCGTGCGAGCGTCGTGTCTTACAGTGGAAGGCAAAAGATAGTAGCAATATCATTATCAGTTCCCATTTTCCAAGGCATGTCAATACAAAGGAACCTTCACTCTGATCTGTCTGTTTGTCTCTACCATTCAAACATATGTACCCCGATAAGGAACAGTTGCCAATGCATCGATTTTTTTACACTTGATGTTACATATTGATCATATTTTGAAGCATTAAAACTGATGCTGAAATATATATATATATATATATATATATATATGTGTGTGTGTGTGTGTGTGTGTGTGTGTGTGTGTGTACTAGGGTGTATGTATGATGCATCAGAGAGAGAGATAGAGGGGGGGAGATGGAAAGATAGAGGCGGGGAGATGGAGAAATAGAGGGGGAGGGGATGGAGAGATAGAGAGAAAGATGGAGGGGAGATGAGAAGTTGAGTAGGGTGTCAGGTGAGGGGAAGAGATGGAAGGAAATGAGATACTGTGATGGCTACCAGATGAGGTGTGTGTGTGGTGGAGGGGGGGAGGTGTGTGTGTGGTGGAGGGGGGGAGGGGTGTCCGGGGCCTGCTGGTGTGATTGTATGTGTGTGTGTGTGTGGGGGGATGTCCGGGACCTGCTGGGGTGTGTGTGAATGGGGTGCTGTGGGTGGGTGAGTGTCCGGGGTCCGCTGGTGTGTGTGTGTGTGTGTGTGTGTGACATGCCAGAAAAAGGGTAGCTATATTAACAAAATCTCAGGCTCGTCATCTCAGCTTTTGGTAATATAATGAATGGTCAAACACACACACACACACACACACACACACACACACACACACACACACACACACACACACACACACACACACACACACACACATTGACACGATCGAAAACCATGCATTATTAATCCAATGCAGCACTCTATGAAGATAAGAACTTTTGAATCATAGATGTAATATTGACTTATCGACTCGTATTTCCCAAAGCAACTGTGTAGATTGTGGGTCGATTCCACAATGGTTGGTAGTGGTTTGTAAGCACGCAAACGAAAGAATCTTAGCCGTGTAAATGACTTAAGGGTGAATTATTTAATGAATTTGGTGAGTAAACTATGCAGTTATCATCATTATCTAACTGTTTGATAGATTTTGTTAATGTGGATAATACAGCCTTTCAAGTGTGGTTGGTTGGGAAGCTAATAAACCATTACCACTGTGGAAACAACCCACTGTGTTCTCCGACGGTACTACTAAACTTCTAGGATAATGAATGTATTTCTTTCTATCGGACTTGTAAAGAGGTAATAGGTACAGAAATTGAAATTTGTATTACAGAAAAGGTGTTCGTGGGAAGTAGAAATGGGTGGATAGTTAGTTCCCTGTGTCCTCGGAGCAATGTTATACTATGCTTTATTCCGTAGAGCACTAATTATTGTTTATAGCAAAAGGTGTCCCAATATTGGTTTTCCTCGGTGCACACAGTTCATCAGACATAACACAACATAAACATTATTTAAGGAGAAATTCTCTTGTTGTTGAATTGGAAGGTCAGTGATTCCTCCAAACTATGTCATGAAACAGATTTCCTATTACTACCATTGAGGGCGTCTGTTTCCTGGCCTAGTTAGAATGAATCAGTAGCCTTACAATTTGCCAGCTAAAGAATCTCCCCTTAACACTTACTTGCCTGAATGTAACAGAAGCCGCAGTGTTCGTTGCCACAATCGTTGAGCCTCTGTTAACGTGGACTTCTCATTGTTGTCACGCATTGTCCCTCGCTCTTTGTAGGTTGGAGCCAGGTACAAAGTTGTGACGTGTGTGTGTGTGTAAGTGTAAGTGTAAGTGTGTGTGTGTGTGTGTGTGTGTAAGTGTAAGTGTGTGTGTGTGTGTGTGTGTGTGTGTGTGAGTGTAATTGTCAGTGTGTGAGTGTGTAAGTGTGTGTAAGTGTGAAAGTGTATGTGTGTGTGTGAGTGTGTGTGTGTGTGTGTGTGTGTGTGTGTGTGTGTGTGTGTGTGTGTAAGTGTGTGTGTGAGTGTGAAAGTGTATGTGTGTGTGTTAGTGTATGTGAGTGCATGTGTATGTGAGTGCATGTGTATGTGTGTGTGAGTGTGTGTATATATAATTATGTGTGCGCGTTATTGTATGTTTGCAAGCGTGAAAATTTGTGTTGATATATGTAATTATGTATACTTGTGGGCGTGTGAGCGTATACGTGTGAGATGACCCAACCTTCAATACAGTTACAGGAGACAGACACACAGCGGCCTCAGCTTTATAATAGGCAGCCTGTAGAGTTATCAGCAGTGGACGCCATCTCTTGACAAACGCCCTCACTACACTTTTATACGGATATCTTTGTTATCTAGAGTGTCGAGCAACTATTGCCAACTTGGTCAGAAAGCTCAATTTAATAGTCGCAGTGTATAAAATGAAAGACTCTACCTGCATTTCCTTCGTCTCACATACCTCACTAACAAAAGGGCGACTACACACGCACATAATTGTATTCTTGCATGAGGTTCAGATGGATATGTGTACCACGGTGAAAGGCCAAACTCTCTGTGTGTGTATAAAGTTTAAAATAATGCATGCAGTAAATAATGTGAATTTCTGCGTATATTTAAATTTTTACAGTATCTCGGGATAAAACGAAACAGGATGGATAAAGACAAACACGTGACTATTTCCACACACACACACACACCCATACACACACATTCGCTCTCTCTCCCTTTCGTGTGGTCAAAAGGGCAGAAGGCAAAGCTCCATAGACTAGAGGGCTTTAGAATGCAGCCAGGTAAGATAGTGAGGTAGGGTGGGTCACGTTTCTATCTACATCTCTCTTAACTCCCGGATTTTCACAAGAGCGAGTCAACTATAGCACCTGTAGGATTATATATTATCATTCTCTCTGTCTCTGTCTGTGATGCCATACCTGACAATTTTTTTTTACATATAGAAGCAGCTTGGATGAAAATGAAAAATATACCTACAGTATAATACGTATGTGCTTTCAAAATCAGAGGATAAAACAAAATAACCTTAATAAAATTTTCGTTACATATTGCAGGTTCATGGAGACCTTAATTATTAGGAGAATGGAGAAGTAAAAGTTAACAAATACTAAAAATATCCACATTTGCCCCATTTGTAACTCGACTATACTTTTTAACTTGACTGATCTGCCTATCTATTCTTTTAAGGACCCTGTGATCGTGTATGGAAATTGGAGGTTTCTGATTCCTCTTCACCATGCCACGAAACAAGCTCCTTTCGTCTTGCATGTAGTGTTTCATGGCATTATTTGAAGGACTCGTTAATCTCCAATTTTCTGACTACATCACAGGGCCCCTTAAGGAGAAAATTATGATGTAAAAGGCACTAACAGATCAGCGACTGTGATCCCAAACTGCCTGAGGAAAGTTACTTGACTGTGACCGTAAGCGTTTATGAAAATTATTGACAGAGTGGTGGGTACATATTCCTCCAAGTGACATAATTATCCCTTCCGAGTTTTCCCCACATTTTTTTTAAAGACATAATATTAATTTTACTAAGCTGTCTTCTAAGCAGTGATATATATTTGGAGGCCACTGATTCCTCCAAACAGGGACAATTAAGAGAGACATTCCCTTCGTGTTGCACAGTGATAAATCAGTGGGCCTCAAATCGTATACAATATTGCAGGTCTCTTTTCTCTCTGTTCATATGACACTATTCAATATTTTCCAATCAACCATCATATATTCACCACTTATTTGTTTTGTCTCCTTTTCTGAATAACAACAGATGATGATGTTGTAATGAAACGCTCCAAATATTCATAGGTTAATTATTGGGGTATTACTTTGTCTCGAGGGAAATGGAAAAGTTATTAATTCTCCAACCAATCTATTTAGTGTACTTTTTTTTTTAGCATTGTTTTTCCTTTCCTTGGACACTTCACTCATTTATCTCTCTACTTATCTATCAATCTACATATATTTATCTATTTATATCTCTTACCTCAAACACTCACGTCGAATTTGTCCTTATCTCTATCTTTTTATTTAACCACTTCATATTTGTTTTTATATCTCTATCTACCTATGTATTTATTTATTTTACTTTCTCTATTCATTCAGCCAGGCATTATCTACCTGTCTGACTGATTGCCTCCTTCCCTCACTGTCCCTCCTCCTTAATCACCCTCTCTTCCTTCCCAGCTCCCTCTTCTACTAACTTTACCCTTTCCTCCTCTCTCCCAACCTTCTCCACCCTCCCTTTCTCTCACTCTTTCTCTCTCTCAGTCCTTCCCACCCACCTTCTCCTTGTCTCTCTCTACCACCCACCCTCTCCTTGTCTCTCTCTACCACCCACCCTCACTCTCTCTCTCTCTCTCTCTCCGACACTCCTTCCCACCCTCCCTCTCTCACTCCCACCAACTCACACTCTCACTCCAGGGGTCAAGAGAGTATAAACAAGAGGATCCAAGTCAGCCCAGCGATGCAGGATAGTGAGGCAGGACAGGGCACGTACAGCTGCCCAGTGTCCCGTGTCTGTGTGTGTGTGTGTCCCTCGTGTTAAGATAAAAAAGGGTGGTAATAGGAGGGCCCTTGTCTTCCTCGCTACACACACACACACACACACTTAACAATCATCGCTGTCATTATCATCAACTTTACTTTGTCTCGTCCTCATCCTTAATCACCAACATTGTCATCGTTATCGTCACTAACTTTCGTTCATTATCTCTATTACACTCTGTGACCCGAACAAAGACACCAGCTGAGACAGATCTTGTATTGAGGAAGCAGTACTGAAACTTACTGTATATAAAAGTCCTCCCCGTCTGATATGGTGATTGCTTATTTTTACAGTTTATCTTTGATCTATATTCTACTCTACTCTCCTTTGTGTGTGTGTGTGTGTGTGTGTGTGTGCGTGTGTGCGTGTGTATGTGTGTGTGTGTGTGTGTGTGTGTGTGTGTGTATGTGTATGTGTGTGTGTGTATGTGTATGTGTATGTGTATGTGTGTGTGTGTGTGTGTGTGTGTGTGTGTGTGTGTGTAGTTCAGCGACCTCCGTGTCTCTCAATGCCTCCCTCAGTGTTCATTCATCGGCTTAAAGGGGTAATCTCTTGTGGGGGCGAATTGGGGAAGAACTAACGATTTGGCCTCCAGACTCCAATATAT
The DNA here is from genome assembly GCA_033782935.1 of Petrolisthes cinctipes. NCBI lineage: Eukaryota > Metazoa > Arthropoda > Malacostraca > Decapoda > Porcellanidae > Petrolisthes > Petrolisthes cinctipes. The sequence goes on from JAWQEG010006911.1 coordinate 17,821, forward strand.
GCCATGCAGGAAACAGAATGCCTTAGGATACTGTAGTGGGGATCTGCTGGTTTCTGTTTTGTTGCATTGTTTGAAGGGTTGCATAAACTACGTACAGTACAGTACATTATTTTCACTCAAAGGAGATCACTCGTTTTTCTTACTTTCTCTCTCTCGAACGATACATGTGACATCTCTTACTCACTCACTCTCTCACTCACTCACTCTCTCTCTAAGATTGTTTAACGTTGATCCAAGTAAGTTGAACAAGACACAAGTTATCATTTACCAGTTAACATTATTTACAATACTTCATTACACTTTACATCCCATTGTTTTTATCTTCACTATAATATATCCTATTGCTCTGTCTTTACTTTACATCCCATCGTTATCGTCTTTACTATACAGTATATCCCACAGTTTACTAATGGTATTTCTTATTTTTAATGTATATTCCAGGTATGTACAGTTGCGGACACATGTAACAGATACACTCTAAACACAACACCCCATCCTTCCCTATTTATTATACTCAATGAGGGGCCCCATTTCAAGTGCGTCTCTTTCCTAGTGTTCGCAACTGTACAGTCAGCGGCAAAAGTCCTGTCGCCTCACTTACTTCACGCGATGTTCATAGACTCGAGATTATTAATTGACAAGCGTAGAAAATGTGCGTATTTCTCAAGTCCATAAACACTGTATGTCTCGGTGAAGCAGGTGAGGTGACAGGACTTCTGCCGCCGACTGTACAATGTCCCTCCCTCCCTCTATGTGATGACAGACTACGTTCGGTTATGACGTAATGTTTTTTTTTTAATATTTCTAATTTGGGAAAGGTAATGTATTCGTATTTGCATTCGTAGTTATAATATAGTTCCAATTTTCGGGTTGAATTTATCGGGTCACAATTATAGGTTCATATTATCGGGTTCACACAATAGGGTTCACATTATCAGGTACACAATATCGGGTTCCTATAATCGAGGTCCCTATTATCGGGTTCCTATGAGTATCATGAGGTTCACATTATCAGATTCACAATATCGGGTCGTGATTATCAAGTTCAAATAATTATCGATTGTAACACCTTTCAATTCTTCATTTATCTCTTCAGTAACACGTACTACCAACAACGGACGGTGTCTAAATGGTGACAGTGAATGCCCCAAGAGATACCTCCAATCCACCATCTCATCCTACGTCAGGAGGGCTCTCTCCCACTGCACCAGCTGGAGAGACACACACCAGGAACTGGACCGTCTCACCCAAGTCCTGGTAAACAATGGATATTCCAACACAGACGTCTCCAACACCATCAAACTCCAGCTATAAAAATGATACGAAGTAAATCCCCAACCAAACCCAACAGTGATATCAAACTTTACTACCGCAACTACATGTCCACCGACTACAAGACTGACGAGACCATACTAAGAGACATAATAAAGAAGAATGTCCACCCCACCGACCCTGACAGCGAGATCAAACTAGTAATTTACTACAAGTCTCCAAAAACTTCGAACCTCACCCTACACAACCGACCTACTACCTCCAAGAGCCAGATGAACAGCGACCACGTGATTTACCAGCACACCTGTAACAGTGTGGACAGTGAGCCTCACCATTATGTTGGTAAAACACAAACATCACTGTCTCGTCAGCTCACCATGCACCTCCAGTCAGGGTCTATAAAAGACCACTACCGTACCCACGACCACCAAGCTCTGACACGAGACAATCTAGTAAATAATACCACCATACTAGACAAAGAAACAGACAGCAGAAGACTCGCCTACATAACCGACACACCACCAGCACCGTCAGGATACTCACCACACCTCCAACACCTACTGACCCACCACAAGCATCGAACATCTTACCCACCACCACTACAACCAACCAACAACTCAGACGTAGCGCCAGAATCAGAAGCTACCCCCCATCCACCAATCACTAGGCCTCTGATATGGTGGCCCCGCCCACCCCACATACGGAAAACAGATAAATACCCCTCACCCACTCAGAATCACCACTTCCTCCTGAAGATGTCCAAGGTACTGGACGAAACGTCTACCTCCCCCAACAACTAAACATTTGCCTCACTTATCCACCATCTAAGTGAAGACTTAAGAAAAACTGTAAGAGATATTGAAAATATAAATAATAAACTCATTAATGCAGAACAAGCCATTTCCTTCAACCTCGTTTGTTTGAAAGAGAATATATATAGATATATACTGTATATATATATATATATATATATTTTTTTTTTTTTTTTTTTTTTTTTGTAACGGGGAAGCACTACAATGACACCCAGCGGTAAAAATGATATATTCATTCCAAGTGAAATATAATTTAGGCATTAGATTATGTGCCGAGACAAACGTCAGACGCTTTACGGGGAGATTCTTTTGTTGGTGAATTCCAGCATTCACAAACTAGCCGGGGCTTGCCAGATTCGCCAGATGAAATAATTAGACATCTTTTATGGGTATACTAATAATTGGTTGTTGCATACCTTCTTTTTGCCATAGAAATATTCAACACTATTTTAGAAACTTTTAAATGCTGTACTTAATGATATGTAGGCATAAATAATGAAAGGAACCTAATGTCCATAAATCGGCTGTAAACATAAACACAGACGACGACGACGACTCTCATCTACACTTCACATTTTATACATACGTGTTACGATCTGAATCTGCCACTGCACATGTATATACAGGCATTTTGAAAAAAGTATAGCAAGGCAAGAACGCATACACTGGCTTAGTTTGAATTGTGTACTCACTCTGGCAGTAGTGATACCAGGTCTCTGTAGCTGCAGGTAATGAAATAAATAATCTGTTGCATTATATTTAAGTTTTATCTTAGCATTGCACAAATAGTAAATTACTTGCTCAGTAATATTAGCAAGTAATTTATCAGGTAAAATCGTGGTGTGCAGCCTAATTTGAATATAGAAATAGACTAATAGCCTACAGAAAACGTAAGTGAGGTACGTCTCGTATCTGGCAAACTGTGCAGCCTTTGTATTGTAAATTTCGGCACTCTAATCAATCTCGGTCGGCAATTTCGGTGTAATGGAAATTCGGCTACCATTTTTTCAAAATTTTATGCATATTAGATAATGACATAGTTTCGTGACCTGCCCAAACATTCATTCGCTAGTTATGCATCAACTGGAATTTCAGTTCCAAGAAATGTTTAGTTTGAACACATAATAAAATTATTTATGACCGTTTCGATGACTGTATGTATTTGGCTTTATTAATCTTTATAAACCACCTTATTGCAGTAAGTCTCACTTCGGAATATAGTTAACTATCTATCAAAATATTAAAGATGTATATAAACTTCAATTGCTTATATTTACTACAAGAAGCATTTTATATCGAAAGCACTGGGTTCTTGTTGATACCCGTTTACCCGATGAATTAATTCATCTGGCGAATCTCGCAACCTTTTGGTAGTTTGTGAACGCTGGAATTGGAAAGACTATTTTTCCTCCAACTATGCCACAAAACAGATCCCCTATTAGTATACCATTGAGGGAGTCTGTTTTCTGGTATAGTCAGTAGGAATCAGTAACCTAGTACTACTTTACCAACAAGAGAATCTCCCCTGACCTGAAACCCAAGGATGGAAGTCACAGGACGAGAGAACTGATACATCATAACTCTCAAAAAATGTTACAGAGCGAACACAGGCGTCAACCGTGTGCGTGTGGGTTAAGGTTTGGGACTCTGTTACTAACGAGAAAAGTTATGGCAACAATAAGGGGCTATCGTACAGGTCATCGTCGTCACCTTGCCTCCCTACTTTCCTCACTCATTCTCTACCATTCTCCTCCCTCCATTCCTCGCTCTTTTCCTACTATTTTCCTTCCTTCTCTTCTCACTGCCTCTTCATCCTTTCTCCATTCTTTCCCACTACCTTTCCTCCCTCTCTTCTCATCATCTTATCTCTCCTCTGTTCCTATTACCATCCCTACTTAACTCCTTTCCTATTTAATACTCTCGCTGCTCTCCTTGTATCCTCACTCCTTTTATCCTTCCTCTCCTACAAGCCGACCTTCATTCCATTTATCCCCTTCCCACTACGCATTCTCCATTCCAACTATCCTATATCTCATTTTATTCCCACTGTTTTTCCTCCCTTTCACCCTCCTTCTTCCTTTCCTACTACCCTCGATTTATCCCTCCCTCTCTCGCCCCCTCACCCTCCCTCCCTCAAGTGGGGTCGTCTGTCGCGCCACACACCAATGGAGGGAGCACGCGCCCCCACCCCCCTCCTTCCCAAGCACGGCTCCAGCAAAAGCCCCCCCTTCCCACCAACCCTGAGCCCCCTCCTCCTCCTGGCACACAGTTGCGCCTGGACTCTGGAAGTGGAAAGACGTATCACATCGCTCCTCCGCTCCATCGGGCACATTCCTCGTCATTCTGAATCGAGGTCGTAAGCTCACGAACACCTCTATCGGATGCAGTGACTGTGATCGGGTGTGGGGTATTCCAAAACACTCTGCGTGGACCCCTGCCGGGTTAGCATAACAGAGGAACTGACATATTTGACACTTTCGGTGTTTGTGTTAGCTCTTCGTGTTCAACCATCGCCGCGACCACGATCTCTACCAACACAGTGATGTTCGATTGACGAGCCTCAGAATTTTCTAATATTATATACGGACAATAATCGAAGACACAAGATTACCAGGCGTGCTCAGTGTTCCCAGTCAGTGGCCAGCTAACACATCTGGAGTTGCACATATGTCAAAGGGCATAAATATCTTATTACCACCAAGCCACCGCAACCTTCAAGTGATTCTTCTTGCCAAGAACAAGCTGAAGAGACAACTGCTATTTTAAAACATCAATAGTTGCCCAATACATCTTGCTAACTGAAACTTGCATATATAATGTGTCTAAGGCCAAAGACACTATTTAACATCACAGAGTGTAACATGCTACTACTATTTCACTTGACGAACTAACGGATAAAGAATGCCTGTTTACGTACGCAAGTGGTTTGTCAACTACCTAAATGGTTAGCTAAAACGAATAAAAGGGTTGGCATAAGTGATTACCTAACTCGTAACACTAACTGGAGGGGAATATTATGTAACAAGAATACCAACATAAATATCCTGGAATATAGAATCCAATACACTAAAACACTAACCAGACGTTCAGAAATCGTTATACCCTCATTTCTTTTCCATTAATCTTCCTATGAAAGAAGTCTTTAAGGTGACACATAGTTACAGTCGACTTAGATGAAATTGTACAGCTTATCCTTGTCCCTTGGTCGTACCTGAAAAAATTGTCTATGTGTATGAGAAAGATCCAGAACATTATCGTCATCGACTGTATTGTATAATTAGCTGGGGAGAGTGTGCTGCATTCCTGCATGAAAAGGATTACCCTATCTCATAAAATCTTCGAGTATTCGCCCAATCATATCATATAATACGTATGATGTTACTATTGGGTTCACTGTTGTAGTTTTTACCAGTTCAACGTCAATAGTTCTTTCCTACCAACACACCTGATGGGACTCAGTCATGGATTAGCTAATGGATAAGACATTTTCTATCATCGAACACTTGGGGAGAAATAATTGATGCAATCCACTCTGTAATCGTCGTAGGTGTAAAGTGGCCCTTGGAGACGGTGTTCACCTGTGACATTCTGTGACATTTTAACTCGTCTGGCTTTAGCTCAAGTGTATTGTATAAGACTTTGTTGTTACTGTGGTGTGGCTTCAAATATTTTGCTTAGCCTGGAGTGAGAAGGGATTTTCTTAGTGACAGGTAACCTTCTAAAGTGTCTGCGAGAAAAGAGTTGTGTACACATCTCGTTAGCAGTGTCTTAAGGGATAAACTTTTACGATCTCGTGTTCTGAGAATAGACATGGATTGATCCCAAGAAGAGGAAGCAATATCTTGACTGGAGTGTTGACGCGGAACGAGGATAAATTTTGAATTGAGTGTGACAGGAATACAAGTTAAGAAAATAACTTGAATTGATTGCGTTGGGAAACAAAAAGTAAAACCTGGATTGAATGTGACAGCTGTGAGATCTTTTTGCCCAGCAATAATCCTCTCGATAGACCAAAAGGAGGAGACATAGAACATAAAAAAAGACAAATAAGAGGTGCCTATCCGTGCGTGTATTTTTTGAGGGAGCGTGAAGTTTGGATCAAACCAAGGATACTGTACCTAATCCACCGTAAACACATTCTGCATAACAATAGGAAGGGAAGAGTTAACATTTTATCGTTCTATGTTGTATGTGTTATGGAAGTGTCAAAAGGTGCTCCACTAACAAGTACCTAAACGATCACCTGCTCCAGAGAAACAGTAGGAAAAGGTTTAACATTTTACCGAACTGTGCATACGTCTGGATCGAGATAGAAGGTTCCCCCACTGACGTAAACCTAAACCCTTGACAGTCTGTTACATAAGTACAAAACGAAAAGAAATAAAATTTTAAAACTTTGTACGTGTTATTGGCAGACTTGAACCCTCGACCACCTCTACGACCCAAAACACACACACAAAAACAAAAATAAAAACACGAAAAGAGTTCCTTAATGTAGGATATTGGGTGGAGAGGAACACTTGGGAACATTTCGTTGCTTCGATACTGAGGATCCCACTAAAGCAAGGTAAACATCTATTAATTTCCTTTATTATTTGAATGCCAGAGGTTTTTAATGGTTTCTTTTCAGGTGAAGTAAATAGCCTAGTCTGGAGTTAGTCATACTAAAAACTGAATGTAAGATGTAGTTTTTACTTTCTCAGTCTACATTCTTTTATATATTTTAATGGTTTCTTCTCAGGTGAGTAATACAGTCTGAAGTTAATCACAATGAGAATAGAATGTATCGAGATGTAGTTTTATCTCTCCCTGTCTATGCTTATTAGCTTAGACCTGAATCTTTTTGTATAGGCGTTCACTGCAAAAGCTGTTATCATCTGGAGTTATGCCTAGTCACCACACAGCAATATAAAAGGCAAATGGCAACTAATACACAAACCCTCCCCTGCATCGTCGACTCCAATGTACAGTCGCGGTCAGAAGTTGTTGCTCGATTCCCTGACATGATGAATCGCAACAAGACCATTTCGATGGCTCGAAAAACGGTACACCTTGCACCTCTCTCCACACAACATACCATTGTTCGAACCTTCTAACTTCGCCTGGCTGCGAATCTTCGTTCCATGGGATTGGGACACAACTTCTGACCGCGAGTGGACGTCAAATTAATGTTCTGTTGCAAAGATAAACCCTCGCTGCTATGGATTCTAAAAATTGAAAGTGATTTCCCAGACTGATACAACCCAATACCACACATTGCAAAATACAGCAATACAACACCATTCATGGCACTATCTATCATTACTACACCACATATACAAGTACATAGTAATACATATTTAACTAATCATACATAGATGATTTACTTAAAGGACCATCACTGTACGAGGACATAGCAATAGCCTTATTTTAAGGACACTGAATATTCCTGTGAAATGTAAAAAATTCTTGTCTTTGTTCACGTAGAGTGCAGTAGACTTAAGCTGTTATTTATAGGTTAGGTTAACTAGAATACTGCCTAATCATTTCCCGTCAGTAGTCGGAGATGCAGGAGTAGTAGTTTTACTAGGAAATGCATGTAAAACCTCTTGTGTGTTGTGTAGCAGGTCAATAAATATAAAGCGCTAGAGGCCTAAGTACAGAGACGCAAGATATAAAACTCATGTGTGTCATCCTTGAGTACAGTAGGCGTTAACAGTTCCAGTCTCATTGTCGTCTTGTGTTCAAATAATAATAGAGGATTCTCAGGAGATCGATCACCTGTGTGGGTCGAATGGGAGCGCTTGTGGTTGCCCCAAATTTAATAGAGAAAACAAACTATTTCAGAATACGAGTAGGGGTCCGTTTTGTTGCACTGATGATGGGAGTCTGTAGATTCTAGTTCGTTTAAAAAAAAATGACTCCAATTACGACATATGATCCTGACATAGATAACGTATCTCTATAAATTGAATATTTTACGTTAATTTACGATCTTGGGTAATATAATATTGTGACTAGATTAATAAGACTATAAATTTCAGTTGGGGGGTCAAGGCATAAATATGAGTGACATTTCAAGGGTACATAGATGTGCATTATGTAACTTTTAGATGAACTGTAACATACCCTTGGAAACATTGTTATTTTAGGTTGGGTTGTAATCCTGTACACTACTCACATAGTATTATGCCTAGAAAACAGACATAAGTGTTCATTAGTGGAATAGTCTTACAAAAAAGTGCAACACTGCGTAATAATCCTCTTTTGTCGAATATGATGAATTTGTACTCTAGGATATTTGTGTTATTTGCCAATGCATTCTACGTTCCATATTTATAACTGGGTAAAAAAAAAAACCATGCCATTTGTGCATTATTTTATGCCCTGCGTTCTTGTCATTGCATCCATTAATTCTTTATATTATATATTCACATAAATTGTGTCCGTTTATAATGTCAAACCCTAATTAGCAAGACTGGGTACAATTTTATATGATTTTATATTTATCACTATTACAATTCCAATACTAATGATGTACACTCACTCTGTGCAACATTAAAGTCTCTATAGTCTATACCACGGGGAATCAATTTTGCACCCAAGGAAAAGCATTCATATACAGTATATTGTAGAGTTAATCATCAGCTTGTACTTGTAGTTAAAAGTGTATAATCCATGAGGTGAACGCGCCAGCTGGGTCCAACAAACTTCTAGTAACACTTCAATTAATTAAGGCTGTACAAGGACGTCAGTGAGTTGATCTTGAATAATAAGTGTTATCCCTTACCCCCGCCACTCCCTTACCCTCTCCCTCTGTGTGTGTATGTGTGTGTGCGTGTACGTGTGTTGGTGTGTGTGTGTGTGTGTGTGTGTGTGTGTGTGTGTGTGTGTGTGTGTGTGTGTGTGTGTGTGTGTGTGTGTGTGTGTGTGTGTGCGTGTACGTGTGTTGGTGTGTGTGTGTGTGTTGGTGTGTGTGTGTGTGTTGGTGTGTGTTGGTGTGTGTGTGTGTGTTGGTGTGTGTGTATGCGCATGAGAGAGAGAGAGAGAGAGAGAGAGAGAGAGAGAGAGAGAGAGAGAGAGAGAGAGAGAGAGAAGAGAGAGAGAGAGAGAGAGAGAGAGAGAGAGAGAGAGAGAGAGAGAGAGAGAGAGAGAGATTGATAGTTCTCATTACATTCCAGCGTGAATTAGTGTTGTGTGTATTGTAAGCATCCGGGTGTGTGTGTGTGTGTGTGTGTGTGTGTGTCCTGTTTTTGTCTGTGTTGGGTGTGTAATGACTGTGTATGTCTATGTATGTGTATGTGTTTGTGTCCGTGTGTGTCTATGTGTGTGTCTGTGTTAGCTGTATACGTGTACGAGTATGTGTGTGTGCGTATGTATGTTTGTGTCTGTGTTTAGCGGTGTGTATGTATGTGCGTGTGTGGTTTGTGTCTGTGTGTGTGTTCCTAGTTGCAAGAATAAGCGATATTATATTCTCCAACATATGATCTGTAATGATGTTCTGTATGCTTTTAAGGATCTTGTATTTCTCTCAGCGCCGTGTAGACAACAAACTCCTAGAAGCTGTGCCAGGATACACATTGCCTTATCACAGTCAAAGTCAGCTTGAGTTGAAGTCAAGTTTGAAAGAAAAGTACACGAGGCATCAATAGTTCTGTCCTGATCCTATACACGTTCTGTCTTGATCCTATATACAAAATATATATCTCTACCAACCGACCGACGTTCGGGAATACGGGTTTGTGAGGTTGGTAGAGATTAGTTTCGCTCCTCTGATCGTGACAGAACTATTGACATCCTAATGTATATAGCTTGGTTTTCGCCTATGACATTACAATTCCTTTAACCGTCTTTCCTTCGTGCTTTATCACCCTCTTGAAAAAAATGCCATCTTGGGAAGAGGAAAGAGGATTTCAGGCACCTCATCGTGTAACTGTTGGTATCTAGCAACCCAAAAATATTTAACAGTGAGAAGCAATACCAGTTCATGAATGAATACATAATATTTGTGTTCGCCAGTGGTCACAGAGCAGTCAGTCATGTTGACAGTGATTCTAGTATAAACAAATTGTTACGAGGCTCTGCCGGCTTCACAGGTCAAAGTTGCCAGATTCCACCATGGGCTATGAATGGTGCTTAGAGACTCGTTACTGCCATGGTACCATACGTAAATGTAGTAACGCAAGCTAACACAGTGGTTTAAGGGACCCTGTAATGTAGTAAAAAAAACTGGACGTAAGTGAGTACTTCAAATATTGCCACGATACACCACCGATATTGAAGGACCTTGTTTCGTGGCATAGTTAGGAGAAATCAGAAACCACCAAGTCTCATCCACGATCACAGGGTCCTTAAATGGCTCCGAGATTCATTCCAGAGGTTCCAAATTAATTATATCGATGTGAAGTATTGTCAACAATTGTACATGCGAAAAATACCTTGGATATTTCAGGCTACAATGGTTTACGCACTAGAGGCTCAGATAAGCTTAAACTGTATTCAACATGTATGGCATCTAGTTGTCTGGTGCATTATGATCCATTGCCTCTCACATGTTTAGGGCTTTCTCTTGTGCAGGAGTTTTGTTAATGATACAGCACAGTAAAAAGCCCCATGATTTTGTTAGGGAACGGCAGGCCACTGATTTCTTCAATTTTAAGAGATCTATCAGGATTAGGAATTACTCTTATGTAAATAGAATCGTCTGTAGTTTGCAAAAGTGGTTTGCAATATCATCATACCTGACAGAGTTTACAAATTATTCAGTAACTAAGTCTTGAGTATCTATGATAAATCGATATATAACATACCACTTAATTCAGGTGTATTAAAAATAATAACCTTACATAATATCACCTTAATTAAACTAGACAAGTATATTATGTAGTATACACACAGTATAGCCTCCGTTAAAAGTAGCAGGGTGGTCGGAGAGAGCAAACCGCCGCGCCGGCAGGTTGAGCATCGCCCAACCAAACACTACAACTTCTCCCAAAAAGCGGT
>JAWQEG010006912.1:0-48945 GCA_033782935.1 Petrolisthes cinctipes
GGTGGGCTGATGGCGGCTCTGGAGATTATCCTCTGTTACCATGAATTACAATCCAATTATCTGCCATCAGAGGGAAACACGATGACCCCGAGTGAAAGACGGTGCTTGGAACAGTTCGGTAGGTCGGTGAGTGGGTCGGGTAGGTCGGTGAGTGGGTCGGGTAGTGGGTCGGGGAGTGGGTCGGGTAGTGGGTCGGGTAGGTCGGGTAGTCGGTCGGTGAGTGGGTCGGGTAGTAGGTCGGTGAGTGGGTCGGTGAGTGGGTCGGGTAGGTCGGTGAGTGGGTCGGGTGGTATGGCAACTCCTGCATGCCAACATCAGGAAAGATTTAAGAATATGAAGTAGTGACACATCTGGTCTATAAACATTATAAAGGAGGAGCTTCAAGAAAAATCCACAATGATGTAAACCAATATGTGTAAAGCCCATAACTTAATAGACTAGCCCACTCCGAAAAAAATGACTCTGGCCCAGAATGGCAGAACTTCCTGAGCACAACACTGGTCCAACACAACTCTCTACTCTAAATTTTCTTTCACAGCATGAGTCCTGTGATCTGGTTGTGTTCACGTTACTTAATAGTGATATAATTATACTTAGTTGTTCTGATGTCTTTTCTGCAGTTATATTGCGTATTTATATCTGTCGTAATAAGTGTTTAATATTTATGTACCAATCAAATATGTTGGTTCAAATATACGGGTTCATGTTATCGTGTAAATTGTCATGCTTAAAGGCACCTTCACTAGCTCTACTCTCTCTTTCTCTCCACCCTTCTCTCTCTCTCTCTCTCTCTCTCTCTTACAACCATGTCAATAGTCTCTCTCCCTCTCTCTCACGCAACTCATACCCAACTCTCTCTCTCTCTCTCTCTCTCTCTCTCTCTCTCTCTCTCTCTCTTACAACCATGTCAATAGTCTCTCTCCCTCTCTCTCACGCAACTCATACACACCTCTCTCTCTCTCTCTCTGGGTGTATCCCCTTCACTTCTGCTTCACTACAATACAACACACCCACGACAAAGAGCTACGCCAGGCACCAGTCTATTCCAGGAAGGTGAACCTGGAAATGGCCCACAAAAAAACAACACACCATTTAAGGGACCCTGTGACTGTGTATGAATATTGGAGGCTTCTGATTCCTCCTGACTATGCCACGAAACAAGCTCCTTCCATATAGGTGTGTGTGTGTTTCATGGTAGTTTTTGAAGGACTCATTCACCTCCAATTTTCTGACTACATCACACACAGGGTCCCTTTTTGTATGTATGTACCCTGTGATATAGTCATACAATTGGAGGTAACTGAGTCATTCAAATATTGCCACGAAACACACACACTTATATGGAAGGAGCTTGTTTCGTGGCACAGTCAGGAGGAATCAGAAGCCTCCAATTCTCAAACACGATCACATGTTCTGTAATGACAAGATAACACAGTGATCACTTCAGATGGGGTAATACCTCTCTCTACCCCCCCCCCCCCCTCTCTCTCTCTCTTACAACCATATCAATAGTCTCTCTCTCTCTCACACAACCATATCAAGTCTCTTTTCTTTTTTGTTCTCTCTCTCTCTCTCTCTCTCTCTCTCTCTCTCTCTCATCATAATCGTGACTCGTTCTCTACAATAACACAAAAAATACTGATAGAAATTTATACAGCGAGGATAATAATATATATTCATCTCTCTAACCATATTCCTGTCCAATATAAATAAATACGATATACAAACATTAAAGGGGGAAGTACAGTGTTGGCAAATCTGGAGTAACTGATTCCTCCATACTATTCCAAGCAACAGAACATCATTATTTTTGCTCATCTGGTCCTGTTTCCTGGCATACTTTGGAGGAATCATGGCACTCCAATGTAACCAAAGTGAATTACCACCACCTTCAATCCATTAAATTACAAGGGAAGTGTAATTATGAAAGTCGTGTCTAGGATCGTATTAATGGCAACTCGAGTATAATATTATCAACTTGAATTAATAATGGTGCTATAACTCTAAGTGGTTCACAACAGGTACCACCCACATCCACTCATTAACCCAAATGACCAATTAAGGACCCCTGTGATGTAGTCAGAAAATTGGAGGTAAATGAGTCCTTCAAATATTGCCACGAAACACATACACACACCTATAAGGAAGGGCCGTGTTTCGTGGCCTAGTCAGGAGGAATCAGAAGCCTCCAGTTATCGTACACGTTCACAGGGTCCTTAAAGGTAACGAGCAACATCATTTGTCGACCTGAAGGTATGTGTGTGTGTGTGAGGGGGTGGGGGGAAATGTGATGTGGTACTGAGTGAATAGAATATATATATACAGTATATATACCGGTAAATACAGTAGTGGTCAAAATTTTTAATATGATCATGCATATAGGGTTACACTCAAGGGTTACACTCAAGTTGATAATGTTGTACTCGAGCTGCCATTAATACGATCCTAGACACGGCTTTCAAAATTACACTTCCCTTGTAATTTAATGGATTTAAAGGGGGTAATTCACTTTGGTTACATTGGAGTGCCATGATTCCTCCAAAGTATGTCAGGAAACAGGATCAGATGAACAAAAATAATGGTAACCAGTTGCATGGAATGATATAGAAGAATCATTTGCTCCAGATTTACCACCCAAAACAATGTTCTATATACCCCCTTAAGGGACCCTGTGTTGTAGTCAGAAAATTGGAGGTATACGAGTCCTTCAAATATTGCCACGAAACACACACACCTACATGAAAGGACCTTGTTTCGTGGCATAGTCAGAAGGAATCAGAAGCCTCCAATTCCCATACACAATCACAGGGTCCTTAAGGGGGTAATTCGCTTTTGTAATATTGGAGTGGCAGGACTCCTCCAAAGTATGTCAGGAAACAGGACCATATGAACAAAAAATAATGGTGTTCTGTTGCTTGGAATACTTTAGAGGAATCAGTTGCTCCAGATTTGCCAACACTGAACTTCTCCCTTAAGAAAAATCCCTTCCCCTCCCCCGACTCATTTAGGAAACACAGCTTACGTGACGGCGGCCAGAACGTGTTGTAGCTTCCTGGTCCATGGTGGCTTGGCAGAGCGGGATATCTTGAGCATTTTCCCACCCTCTTATCTTAGCCAGGTGTCCCGAGAGTAGTAGGTGTCAGAGATGGGTGTTGGGGTGAGTCGGAATGCGATGGTGGGCATGGTGCGGTGGTGGTCGGGTGGGTGTGTGTGGGGTGGAGAAGGGAGTGGGGTGGGATTGGGTGTGCGGTGGGATTGGGAGTAGGATGGAGTTGGGAGTAGGGTGGGATTGGGTGTGTGGTGGGATTGGGTGTGCGGTGGGATTGGGAGTAGGATGGAGTTGGGAGTAGGATGGAGTTGGGAGTAGGATGGAGTTGGGAGTGCGGTGGGATTGGGGTGGGATTGAGAGTGGGGTGGAGTTGGGGTGGGTGTTAGGTGGGGAAGGGAGTTTGGGTAATGTGATGGGGAGTGTGAGGAGAGATAGGCAGGTGGGGTTGGGTGTGAGGTGAGGCGAGATTGGGAGTTGGGGTCGTGTGAGGAGGGATTGCAAGTTGGGACAAGAGGCAGGTTAGAATAGGAAGTGGCAGGATAAAACAGGAAGCCAAGGATATCAGTGGCTAATTACGGAGGTGGAATGTTGGAGGGAGGCGAGGGGAGGCGAGTGGGGCTTCAGTAGGGCTTCAATAAACACGTAGTTCAATTTAGCAAAACAGTTACAGGAAAAGTAGGGAACTGCCGAGAGAACAATGATACTACAGTAATTTTGATATTTTACCTGATGCAGGGATTATTATTATATTTTGTTCCAGGAGTCAGTAAATTTCCAGGACAACGAACCGGGACAATGAATCCTATTTGCCTTTGAAAACAGAACCATATTATCATCCTCTCGGGAACAGAGGTAGGGAAGGAAGGCTTATACTATTTTGGTAATGACTTTGACGTAGTGTAGGTTATTGTGGCAGTATGAAGGGAGGTAGGATAGGCGTTTGGTGTTTGGGTGGTGGTAGTAAAAGGAATAGGTTGGCACCCTCTCCATCACCTGTTACGTACCGCTACCACCCCACAACTCGTATCAATCCACCACGGTGTTCAGACAATATATTTTACCCGTAAGATACAATCAGACACACGTGGTGGTGCTGGCAGTGGTGGCTTCATGTAGCTTCTTCAGTGGTGCACGCGGAGGAAAAGGTTTGGTTGGAGTCGAGACGTGAAGAAAGAAGCGTAGGGTTGGCGCCTTTCATAACACACACCGACACCATAGCTCCTCCTTGACTGGTTTCAGGAGCATAACTGGTTGGGTGCGAACTGCGAGGCTGGCTGGTGGCTGGTGGGTCCTACTACTACTGCTGCTGCTGCTGCCTGCTGCCAATGCTTCCCTTTCACGTTGGCGGCGCACGATGATCCTATAACAAAGCTCTCCTACTCTTTAGTCTCCCTCCTCTTCCTCGCCTGCTGCTGGTGCTTCTGCTCTCATACCCTCGGGTCCTACTGTGTCTCCTACTGAAAACATTCAATAGAACCCTTGTTTGTGCCAGGTAACCTTCCCTTTCTCTCTACTTCATATTCCAAACTGTAAACATCCTACTGACCTCTGTACATTCTCCCACCTTCAATCTTTTGTCCTCATACTCATTTTCCTGCATGAGTATGATGAAGGTGTGAGCCCAGGTGACCTATAACTGCTGGAGTGTTCACCTTCCTTGCGTCTCTGCCAAACATGAAATTGTACCCCTTCTTCTTCCAAACTTCTTCACAACCAAGCATGATGGTTCAAGGATTATAGGGGTCATTTTGGGTGACTAAAACCTGGAAGAACCATGAGAGTCAGAGTAAAAATAGTTTATAATTTAATTATTATTTCGGTGATGAAAGCCTGGGAATGAAATATAATCCCCAATGTCGAATATATTATTAATTTTCACTCACCGATTCACCTTTCCGATATCCCTCACAAGGGTTCAAAAGGTATTAATTATCCAGCGTGTAAATGAGCTTTTGTCCCGAGTGGGTGGAAGGGGAACACACAATGGCCCCCTGGTGATGTGACGCCTGATGCTGCCTCCACCCCTCCACTACCACCACCACCACAAACACTACCACCACCACCACCACCATTACTACTACCACAAACACCACAACCACTACTACCATAAACACCACCACTACTACCACAAACACCACAAACACTACCACCACAAACACTACCACCACAAACACAACCACCACTGCTACCACAAACACCACCACCACTACAAACAACTCCACTACCAACCTCCAAAGGTAGAGGGCTACGAATACCTCCCCAGCATCCCTGCTTGTCGTAAAAGGCGACTAAAAGGGGCTTTCACTTTTTCAACTGTCCCTTTTTTTTCATTTGTTACTTTTCGTGCTTACTGTCCCACTTCTTAATCACTTATTCCTCGGGCGCCATAAGACTTCGCTGTTGCAGCCCCTAATATCAATCTAACAATCAATCCTCCACTACTACCACAAACACTACCACCGTAACCATATCCCCCACCAACACCAACACCACAAGCACAAACACCACAACCACCTCAAACACCACAACCACCTCAAACACCTCCACTACCACCTTCACCACCACTATCACCTTCACCACCACTACCACCTTCACCACCACTACCACCTTCACCACCACTATCACCTTCACCTCCACTACCACCTTCACCACCACTATCACCTTCACCACCACTACCACCTTCACCACCACAAGCACAAACACCACCACCACCACCACCACCTTCACCAATGACAATAACTGGTACACTGGTTGACACTGCCACCACCACCACCACCGATAACAACACTAATATTAATAACAACAACAACAACAACAACAACAACACTGGTGAGGGCTGGCTGGTCTTTCCCATAAGTGAAGTAAGTTATAATTTACCAGTTCTGCAAGTCAAGATATTGGCGAGTGAAAAGGAAATGTTTGCAATTGTATACATGCTTTAGATGTATGAAGATTACCCGTAGTTTGGTTATTATTACCTCTTTTAAGAACGTAATGTAATGTAATCAATGGTTGTTAGGTTACGTTATGTCCCTAGAGACCTTGAAGCCCTGAGTTAGTAGAGACTAATAAGGTACAGTTGGCTACAAGATTCTCTGAACACGTCCCCCACAAGAGGGTATTGCCTGTAGTGATGTGGGCAATGCTTTAAGGGTTTGGGCATCCCTTCGGACCCAGCCACTAGCTTTATGTTTTTCTCTCTTTTCTTTCTAGTTCCTTCCTGCCTGCTGTCATACCTCTCTATCACCTTTTCTGGCACAATATGACTTCGCTGTTGTGATGCCTAATATCAATCAATCAATCCCTGAACGTGTATATCGAGATGCGGCAACAATATAACGTTTGTTTACTCCAGAGAGTTGTAATATTTCATGAATGTAGGGCTCAGAATGTATCATGAACGCTGATTGGCCGATTGGAAACAAGGTGAAAAGCTTCTATGCAGAGAATATTAAAGCTATTATTATTATTTTACTATTCTCTCTGGAGTAAACAAACACGATATGTTTGCCGCATCTCGCTAGACGTGTTCAGAGAATCTTGTGGCCAACTGTACAGTCACGAGCCATAATAATAAGTACTGGTGTCCATGCAGCAGCCACTGGAAAAACGTATTCAGTTTGCTGTGCCTTCCATATTATTATTATTAACTTGAATTTGATATTTATTCAGTACACTATGTTAGGATCCGAGCAATACATACTGGAGTTCATGTAAGGACTCTGTTATTGTATATGAGAGTTGGTGGCTGCTGATTCTTCCTGTTTATGCCACGAAACACACTTCTTTCAATAGAGGTGGTGTTTCGTGACAATGTTTGAAGGACTCACTAACCTCCAATTTTCTCACTACATCACGAGGGCTCGATAATTAAATAGGCTATCACCAGGCTATTCAAAGCAGACCTCGATACATGAAGAGTTTAATGGTACTGGCTGAAAACACTTAAGGCTCGTTGTATTAAACTTTATCTTCGACGAAAACAATCTTAGTCGCTATATTCACATTGCAAAATAATGGGAACTGAGCAACGCAGATATTTTAATCGAAGATAGAGTTTAACACTACCAGACTAATATGATAGAGCCCTGAGTTACTTACACTCAAGTTTGTAAATCCGCGACCACCTAAGTACAGTCGCCAGCACTGCCGCATGGTACAGGGGTTCACATGTTTAAGAGATTTAAGTGATTCATTTCCTTAAGGGACCCTAGCTGTGTTGTAGTTATAAAATTGGAGATAAAGGAGTCCTTCAAATATTGCCACGAAACGCCACCTATATGAAATAGTTAGGAGGAATCAGTCGACCTCCAAATCAATCTCCCCTTCACTCAATCAATCACTCCTCCAATCACCCCTTAATTAAACATCTCTCCTCTTCCCTGGCAGCCTCAACTTACGTATGTGTTGACCAATGTCTACACATTAGTTTTCACATCAATTATCTCACATTTCCTCAATTTAACTCACTGTCTCACATTTTCTCACTTTATCTCACATTTTCTCAATTTTGTGTATAAATATATTAGTTTTCACATTAATCTATCTCACATTTCCTCAATTTTTCACATGTACTGTAATCCATATTCTACCGGGTTCACTCAGCAGTCTCATCTCACCATCAAGTAACCAACCGGACAGATACTCTCGCCTTTAGTTTAAGGAAAATAACTGTTGTGGGCAAATTGGATCAGACGTAACCCTCCGAACTCTATCATAAAACACGTCTCAATAGTCTTATGTGGAGGGATTCTGTTGATTGGGATATCTTGGAGGAATCAGAACCCCCGAATTTCCCCACAGCAGGTTACTTCCCTTAAAACGGGGTCAGCCCTATATACGACACAGAAGCCAAACAAACGAGGCAACTAGAGGGAGAAAAGACCCCCACACAATCTAGTAAGTAGCCTTGTAGAAACCTCTCAATACTGTTTGGTCCATACCCTACTTTCCTGCTTGCTGTCTCACCACTCTATCACCTATTTCTGGCGCTAAATGACCTCGCTGTTGCGGCGCCTAACATCAATCAATCAATGGTCCATACCCTACTTTCCTGCTTGCTGTCTCACCTCTCTATCACCTTTTTCTGGCGCTATATGACCTCGCTGTTGCGGCGCCTAACATCAATCAATCAGTGGTCCATACCCTACTTATAACTATACATCTTTCCCTTCACTGTGTCTCCTCCCTCATCCCTTCCATCTCTGACATGCCTATGGGTCAATTCCACAGTGGTTTTGGTTTGTTATCTTCCCAACCAACCACACCTGTAAGGCTTCATTATTTTCCAAAAGATGAGTATCTACATTCACAAAATCTATGAAACAGTTCTATAATGATGATGATCACTGTATAGTTTACTCACCAAATTCATTAAATAATTCACCCATAACACATTTACACGATTCTATCGTTTGCGTGCTTACAAACCACTACCAACCACTGTGGAATCGACCCTATGTGTGTGTGTCAGCTAAATGGGTCAGTGTGCCGTGGGTCAAGGGGTCGAGTTAGTACTATGGTATAAGCAAGTCCACCATCACTTGAGAAATTCTATAGTTGGCTACCTTCTTTTTTAGCTCAGAAAAGTTATTTATTATAGAGAGTATTGGTAACGCTGCTTGGAATAACGGATTCATAGACATAAATTTTAACCCTCATTAAGGGATAGTACACTTTTGATAGATTGGTGCCTTGATTCCTCCAAAGTATGCCAGGAAACAGACCCAGATGAAGAAAAATAATGGTATCCTGTTGCCTGGAATAGTTTGGAGGAATCATTTGCTCCACATTTACCACCCAAAACAATGTGCTATATACTCCCTTAAATTGTCTAGAGTTAGTCGAAAAAAACAACACCAACAAATAACGACACAGGCACAGAGTTAATAATACAAAGGAAAGAAACTACTGTAATTACTATACATCTCCCATTTATCCAATTCTAGCTTGATTTAGGATTGCCTATTTTTCTTCGCCTAGAATGCCAAACGTATTCCGTAATATTGATTTTCTTGTCAGTGATGATCCGCCTCCTTGGTGATGAGGAGAAAAACGAGACAGGTGGTGTTACAGATGTCCCAGCAAGTAACCCCAACTCTAGACCATGATGATATTGTCCCTCCACCGCCGTCGATCCACCAACACCAACACCACTCTCAGGACATCATCAACTTGACTCATTCTCAGCCAACAGGCACTGCGGTAACTGTCTCATCTTAGTCATCATCTGTTGTTGTTGGTTCTTCATGCCCGGTTGCTCCCCAGTCACCACCACCACCACCTGATGCTGCCTCGTCCCCTCCACTACCACCACCACCACCACAAGGACTACTACTACAAACACTACCACCACGACCACCACCACAAGGACTACTACTACAAACACTACTACCACCACCACCACAACCACAACCCCTACCACAAACACAACCACGACCACTACCACAAACACAACCACGACCACTACCACCACTAGTTTCAACGACCCCATCCCTGACTGTCTCTCCTCCCACGAATTACCTAGAGTTAAAGCGTCCTCCACCAAACACAGTTGTTGTAGCTGAGGTTGGAAATTCATCTGATATAGTGACAGTCCTTAAAACACTCTCAGGAAAAGTCAACAACATTATTCTGTACGCCAAATGGTTCTAGCGTCCTCTTCAGCCCCACCAACTCCAACCATCAGACTACACTATATCGAGCCAAGATGATATTTACCACATGAACTTCGTGGCCTCTCGAACCTGGCCTAGTCTACCAGTGCAGGCCCTACGTCTTGGTGTGGCCATGGTGGGTGAGGGAGGGATGTTAATGTTTCATGTGACCAATAGGAATGACATCACCTGGGATCTATGGGCCGAATTGATCAATGTAAATAGTATACTAAGATTACGATGCTTTTCGGGTGATCAGGCCATCATAGCACAAAGCATCATAGATAATTCCCAGGGCAATCAGTTCGTCAACAGTACAGACAGAACCTAGTCCGACGAAGTGAGAGCTGTGGTTGTTTTCTGGTTACCTGGGGTTTCTTTCCTGTTATTAATTCTACTTATCTGTATCGGCATGTTGTTTCTGGGTTATCTACCACTGTACCAATGAATAATAATACCACTGTAATAACCTCTTCTTACAGGACCTCGATTGATTAATTGATTGATATTAGGTGCCACAACAGCGAGGTCATATAGCACCAGAAAAAGGTGATAGAGAGGTGTGACAGCAAGCAAGAAGGAAATAGGAAGAAAGGAGGGACAGTTAAAGAAGTGAAAGCTAGTGGCTGGGGCCGAAGGGGCGCCAAAATCCTTAAAGTATTGCCCACATCACTACAGGCAATACCCCCCTACGGAACACCTACGGGGCACAGGACCTCGATGGGAATGTCAATATAATAAAGACTATTACATAAATCTTCCCATATAGAAGTGTGCAGCCGAGGTGAGTACTGGTAGTAAACATGTTTGAAACTTGATACCAGAGAGTAGTGAAGATGTGTGGAACTCAAGTGAAGGTCGTAAAGATGTTCTCTGCTGTAGTATAGATGTATGTATGTATGATGGACAATAAATTAATAACCTTACTGGCTGGCTGTATAGTGAGTATGTCTGGTTGTCATAAGAATGTTTGTCTGTCAGTGAAGATGTTTGTTTGATTCACAATACAGAAAAAATACTGTAGACCCTCAATACACAGTGAATAAATACATATATCCACCACTTCACTACATAGTTTACTCACCAAATTCATTAAATAATAATATCACCCACAAGTCATTTACACGGCTATGATTCTTTCATTTGCGTGCTTACAAACCAAAACAAACCCACTGTGGAATCGACCCTATTATAAATTATCTACCGTACGATGGATGTAGCGTATATGTAATTGGACAACTGCGTCACAAAGGAGGGTTATCATCGTCTGCCATGACTTGATCGATTTCCTTTCCTTGATAAACTCCAGCTCTCGCGCATGGCATGGTTTGGTGGTAGTCAGTCAGTCAGGCAGGCAGGCAGGCAGTCACTCGGAGTCTGGATTGTATATAGATAGATAGATAGTAGTAGTAGTAGGTGTATAGATAGATAGATTGTAGTAGGTGTATATATTGATAGATAGATAGTAGTAGTAGGTGTATAGATAGATAGATAGTAGTAGTAGGTGTATAGATAGATAGTAGAATTAGGTGTATAGATAGATAGATAATAGTAGTAGTAGGTGTATAGATAGATAGATAATAGTAGTAGTAGGTGTATAGATAGATAAATTGTAGTATGTGTATAGGTAGATAGATAATAGTAGGTGTATAGGTAGATAGATAATAGTAGGTGTATAGATAGATAGATAGATAGATAGTAGTAGGTGTATAGATAGATAGATAGTAGTAGTAGGTATAGATAGATAGATAGTAGTAGGTGTATAGATAGATAGATAGATAGTAGTAGTAGGTGTATAGATAGATAAATTGTAGTAGGTGTAAAGATAGATAGTAGTAGATAGATAGATAAATTGTAGTAGGTGTATAGATAGATAAATTGTAGTAGGTGTATAGATAGATAAATTGTAGTAGGTGTATAGATAGACAAATTGTAGTAGGTGTATAGATAGATAAATTGTAGTAGGTGTATAGATAGATAGATAGTAGTAGGTGTATAGATAGATTGATAGTAGTAGTAGGTGTATAGATAGATAATAGAAGTAAGTGTATAGATAGATAGTAGTAGTAGTAGGTGTATAGATAGATAGATAGTAGTAGTAGGTGTATAGATAGATAGATAGTAGTAGTAGGTGTATAGATAGATAGATAGTAGTAGTAGGTGTATAGATAGATAGATAATAGTACGTGTATATCAAGCTCACCCATTCAATCATTAAGAGGGAACATTATTATTTTTTTTTTTTTGGTAGACTGGAGTGGCTGCGTGTTACACCTTCCTAAACAATCCTTCCCTCCCTTCGTCGCTATCAACACCATCGTAATTAACACCTACTAGTACAGTTGGCCACAGGAATTGGTACACAAGCTGTTGTTTTCTTCAAGGGTAGACAACAAGATGGTTTACAAATATATAGATAATGTAAGACTACGTAACTGCAATACAACAACATTATTATTATTATTAGGTTTGTTGTTTTGTAATGTAAGATAACGTAACTGCAATACAACAACATTATTATTAGGTTTGTTGTTTTGTAATGTGAGACTACGTAACTGCAATACAACATTATTATTAGGTTTGTTGTTTTGTAATGTAAGACTACGTAACTGCAATACAACAACATTATTATTATTAGGTTTGTTGTTTTGTAATGTAAGACTACGTAACTGTAATACAACAACATTATTTTTAGGTTTGTTGTTTTGCTAATCACCGAGTCACTTTGTAGACCATTCATTGCAGTACTTCCAGAATAATAACATCTCTTTCCATATAACCTGTGTAAGAATTCCTATGGCCAGGCACCTTACAGGACCTGGCACACAGAATGTAATCACGACACGACAAAATATTGACAACGAGCAATGTTACCAGCTCAAATGACATAAACATCTAAGTACATACGTGGTCGCGAATTAACGAGCTCGAGTGTATCTAAATTTACAGAGTGCCTTAAGGGGGTGCGGGCGTAGGGGATAGGCTTGGGGGGGGGTTTGGGGGGGGGGGTTTGGGGGGGTGCGGGAATAGGGGGACAGGCTTGGGGTAGGTAGAAAGCCTGTCCCTTAATCACGCACCCCCCTAACCCCCCCCCAAGCCTGTCTCCCCCTACTCCCGCACCCCCCTGACCCCCCCCAAGTCTGTCCCCCTACTCCCGCACCCCCTTAATTAGATCAGAAATGTGCCCACGTACGCTCTCGCACTTCACACTACGCCCTATTTGCAAGGTCTTAAGGGGATAGTAAACTTATGGTACAATAGAGTGCCTTGATTCCTCCAAACTATGCCAGGAAACAGGACCAGATAAACGAAAATAATGGTGACATGTTGCTTGAATAATTTTGGAGGAATTAGTTGCTCCTGATTTACCAGCAGTATACTTTGCTTTTAATCTCGGCCCCTCCCTCCTGGACGACAAGTTAAAGCTTCCAAACACACCAGCAACTAGAATTTACCCATATAATATCTCTCACCTACTAAACATGAGTTTCATTTTATAGGCAGAGAGAGAGAGAGAGACAACTGAAAGAGAGAGGGAGAGAGAGAGAGAGACAACTGAAAGAGAGAGGGAGAGAGAGAGAGACAACTGAAAGAAAATGGGAGAGAGGAAGGGAGAGAGAGAGAGAGAGACAACTGAAAGAAAATGGGAGAGAGGAAGGGAGAGAGAGAGAGAGAGAACTGAAAGAAAAAGGGAGAGAGGAAGAGAGAGAGAGAGAGATAGAGTACTAGTAGTTAAAAAAAACAAAAACATTACAAATAGTGACATACATTAAAAGCAGTACTCCTCTTGTTACTTCCAGTTGGCTTACAGTACACTCCAGTGGCTTCCCAGCTCCATTATTACCAACTGTATTCTGGGCTGGACCCTTTGCTGCTCAAGGGATCGAGCCAGTATACAGATGGTAATAATGCTTCCCTGCTTCACAAAATAATAATAATAATAATAATAACAAGAAACATTTGATGACGCCCCCATTCTTTCCTTTGGGCTTCTGCTGACCTCTTCATCTTAATTAAAGGGGTGATAGTGTACAGTTGGCTACAGGAATTTTTACACAGGCTATATGGAAAGAGAGGTCATTATTGTGGAAGTACTGCAATGAATGTGTGTGTGTGTGTGTGTGTGTGTACCAAGTGACTCGGTGATTAGCAAAACAAAAAACCTAATAATAATGTTGTTGTATTGCAGTTATGTATAGTCTTGCATTACAAAACAACAAACCTAATAATCATGTTGTTTGTTGTATTAGAGTTACGTAGTCTTGCATTACAAAACAACAAACCTAATAATAATATTGTTGTATTGCAGTTACGAGGTCTTACATTTTCTTTATGTTGCAAACCCTCTCAAAACAAGAGTGTGTGTACCAATTCTTGTATCCAATTGTACTCTGAGCTGGACTGGACTCGATGGTGCCAACAAACAGTGCCATGAAACAAGTCACCAAGGCAATGTTGTGGTTGGATTCTGTTTCATTGTATAGTTTGGAGGAATAGGTTGTCTCTTCATTTTACCTGCAGTACCCTACGCCTTTTAAGTAGTATACAAACAAGTATACTGTAGATAAACAAAAAAAAACATACGCATGCATACACACATAGACATACATATAGGCAGGCAGGTACAATCACGAGCACTAATAAGTATCCAGGTGTGCTTCGAATACCTTGAGACAGTAAATAAATGCACAATAAGATCTCCATTGGAATTACTTTGTTGGTGAATTGGACTGTTTCAAATCTTCAACCAAAGCTGTATACTTATTAGTGCTCGTGACTGCACAAGCATAAACAATAAAAATACAGTTACATATCATTCCTTTTCACTATTCCTCAGACAGTAATCTACATTTTTATATACTCTCTCATTCAGACTGGGCTTAAATGATGCCAGTAAATATTCCCTCTTATCAATGGACCATGTGATGTCAGATTTTGAAGATAAATGAGTCCTTCAAATTTTGCCACGAAACACACACACTTATCCTATATGGAAGAAGCTTGTTTCGTGGCATAGTCAGGAGGAATCAGAAGTCTCCAATTCTCACAGACGATCACAGGGTCCTTTATTGCGTCATCATCAATTTCTCTCCTTTATCATATTATTATTATTATCCATGTTCTTCCTACCTTATTATTTAACACACTTTATTCACTCACACATGTAAGGGGAAATTATTAGTTGGTAAATTGGAAGGTCTCTGATTCCTCCAAACTATGCCATGAAACAACAGATCCCTTAGTAATACCATTGAGGGTGTCTGTTTCCTGGCATAGTTCCGAGGAGTCAGTAACCTTCCAATTCTTGTTCCCATAAATACAGTACATTATCTCTCTTATCTACATGCAGTTTTCTTACTAAGGTCTCTCATTATCCTCTTATCACTTCATTAATTCCCTCCTCACAACTTTCAGAGGTCAGGGGGTGAAGTCATTAATTAGGGGTGGGGTGGGGTGGGTGGGATAGGGGGGGGGGAAGTCATTAAGGGGTGGGGTGGGTGGGGTGGGATGGGGTGGGGAGAAATAATAATAAATTCACGAATAAAAGGAAGGCAAAACAGATTCCCTATTATTATATGCAAGGACATCTGTGGTATTGACGATGCCTTGGTACTGGTATACGATGGCTCTGTAGTGTGTCTATGGAGCCATCGTACCGGCACTAAGCCATCGTCAACACCACACTATGAACGTTGTTGTATGCTCCTTTACATTTCCTTGCATAGTGTGGAGGAATCGGTAGCCCTCAACTTTGACCACATTAGATCAGGCCTTCAAAGAGCCTTGTGTACAGTTGCCCAAAGGAATTTTTACACAGTAGGCTATACGGAAAGAAAGGTCATTATTCTGGAAGTATTGCAATGAATGTGTGTGTGTGTGTGTGTGTGTGTGTGTGTGTGTGTGTGTACCAAGTGACTCTGTGATTAGCAAACCAACAAAACTAATAATAATAACCCTCTTGTATGTATTGTAGTTACATAGTCTAGCATTACAAAACAACAAACCTAATAATAATAATGTTGGTGTATTGCAGTTACATAGTTTTACATTAGAAAACAACAAACCTAATAATAATAATGTTGTATTGCAGTTACATAGTCTAGCATTACAAAACAACAAACCTAATGTTAATAACAATGTTGTTATTGTATTGCCGTTACAGTCTTACATTATCTATATTTTGTAAACCCTCGAAAACAACAGCGTGTGTACCAATTTCTGTGGCCAATAGTACGTACAATACTTATCCAGTTTATGCCAGCAAATGTTGTGAAAAGAAACTCAAACTGCAGTATACTAATTATACAATTAAAAAAGAGAAAACGAAACTTTACCATCTTATTGTTTTTTTTTATTCATATATTTTCATTAATGTTTACACAATTTTCTTCATTTTCATTAAGTTTACTTCAGATTCCCTTTCATTTTTCATTTTACTACATTTTCCTTCAAAACAATGTTAGCATCTTGCACTGTGAATTTGCAGAAACAACTAATCAATACAGTGGCAGGTAATTATATAATTGAGATGACTACAATAGAGGACAGGTAGGGAGTCTCGTTAGTGTCCCGGCAGAATTATTACCAACTGTACACTGGCTCCACCCCTGGTTAGGTTATAGGTTAGGTTGAGGGGGTAATTCATTTATGTTACATTGGAGTGCCATGATTCCTCCAATGTTTGCCAGGAAACAGGACCACATCAACAAAAATTATGGTGACCTGTTGCTTGGAATAGTATGGAGGAATCAGTTAGTTGCTTCAAATGTAACACCAACAACATTGTACTATAATATCTTGAAGGGAAGTAACTGTTGTGGGCAAATTGGAGCACACGTAACCCTCCGAACCCTTATCATAAAACACGTCTCAACAGTCTTATGTGGAGGGATTCTGTTGCTTGGGATATCTTGGAGGAATCAGAGCCCCCGAATTTCCCCACAGCAGGTTTCTTCCCTTATAATTGTTTACCAAGATTTCTTCTACTGACCCTTTCTAGTTTATACCGTCAAGTGAAAGTTATTGATGAGTTACTTACGTGGGTGATGCAGCAGGTTTCTCCCGAGAGAGTGTGTAACGTGGGTCTGGTAGGAAGGGGTCTTTTGGTGGTGGCTGGGCAGTGGTGTTGAGACAATTAAACATCCTGGTCAGTACGTCAGCTGATGCGTGTAGGATTTCGTCTGTTTGTTGTTGTTGTAAGAGCCATCCTTCTTCATCATCACGATCACGGGTGTGGTGGTCAGAGTGGCGTCTGAGAGCCGTCAGCTGCTCCGAGGTTAAGTTAAGATTATCGAGGCAGGAACAACGTCGTGAACGGTTGTCAGGTGAAGTTAGAGACACTTCACTACTGTTGTGGTTTGACTTACCACGCTTAGGTCGTATTTTACGTGGGAATTTATCGTAGTTGACGGTTGGATTGATGTAATTAACAATATCATGGCCTATGGTTGGAGGTGAATATCTTCCCCCACCACCACCATACCGCTTCATGCGGAATTTCTGAGCGTACATACCCATCATGGTGCTGGTTATTAACGCCCGTGGACGACACACACACACTTACAACAACAGTATAGCGTTATCAATGTTGTGTACAGAAGCCACCAAAGAGGTTACACTGACAACAGCTTCATAGTCCACCAGTTTGTAAGATGGTTTAAGTTCATCTGTGGAATTAAGGGGAAATTCTCTTGTTGGTAAATATTGGAAGGCTACTGATTCCTCTTTCGTTTCATACATTGGAGTGCCTTGATTCCTCCAAAAGTATGCCAGAAACAAGATGCCAGGAACCAGCAGATGAACAAACCTAATGGTGTTCTGTTGCTTGGAATAGTTTGGAGGAATCAGTTGCACCAGATTTACAAACCCCTGACTTAGCTGGCCAACCCTACTACAACACTGAAGCCTTACTAGTGGGAAAAGATAAGAGTGTAGGTCAATGAAGGAGTAGAGGAGAGAGAAGGTATGTGTGGGGGTGGAGGGGAGAGGGGGAGAGAGAGGGAGGATATTACTAGGGAGAGAGAGAGGGAGGGAGGGAGAAAGAGAGATAGGGATGTGAGGGAGAGAGGGAGGGAATGAGGGAGAAAGAGAGAGGGAGAAAGAGAGATAGGGATGTGAGGGAGAAAGAGAGATAGGGTTGTGAGGGAGAAAGGGAGGGAATGAGGGAGAAAGAGAGAGAGAGAGGGAGGGAATGAGGGAGAAAGAGAGAGAGGGAGGGAATGAGGGAGAAAGATAGAGGGAGAGATAGGGAGGAGATTACTTGGGAGGGAGAGAGGGAGGGAGGAAGAGAGAGTGAGGGAATGAGAGAGATAGGGAGGAGATTACAAGGGAGAGAGGGAGGTAAGGGAGGGAGGGAGGAAGAAAGAGAGAGTGAGAGAGATAGGGAGGAGATTAATAGGGAGAGAGGGAAGGAGAGAGGGAGAGAGAAAGAGAGAGGGAGGGAGGGAGGGACACTGAATAACAAAAGGGAGAAAACATTAATAGGGAGACAAAGGAAGTAGGTAAGACAACAACAACAACAACAACATAAAAATAATAATACTAACGATAATAATAACAACAATAAGAAAAACAACAACAATAAAAATAATAATAATAATAATAATAACGATAATAATAATAACAATAAGAAAAACAACAACAATAAAAATAATAATAATAATAATAATTACGATAATAATAATAACAATAAGAAAAACAACAACAACATAAAAATAAAAATAATAATAATAATAATAATAATATGATAAAAGAGAGAATATAGAAACAGATTTATAACTCAACACACGTCTACGGATCTTGTTTGGTACCCAAGGTTGGAGGAATAAAAAAAATCATAATTATAATAATGATTTAGTCAGAAAACTGGAGGTACACTCGAGCTCGTAAATTCGCGACCACGTCCCCAAATGTTTATTATGTCATCTGAGCTGGTAACACTGTTTGGGAAGGTGTTATTGTAGGTGAAAGATTGTACACGAGTCCTTCAAATATTGCACGAAACGAAAAAAAAAAAAAAAAAAAAAAAAAAAAAAAAAACACACACACACACACACAACCTACATGTATAAGGAAGGATTTTTTTTTTTTTTTTTTTTTTTTTTTTTTTTTACGTGGCATGGTCAGGAGGAATCAGAAGCCTCCAATTCTCATACACGATCACAGGGTCTTTTGTCGATGAATTGGAAGGTTTCTGATTCCTCCAAATTATCCTCCGAAACAGATCCCCTATTAGTACACCATTGAGGGCGTCTGTTTCCTGGTAGAGTTAGGAGGAATCAGTAGCCTTCCAATTTAACCAACAAGAGAATCTCCCCTTAAGGACCCTGTGAAGTGATCGTGTATGAAAATTGGAGGCTTCTGATTCCTCCTGACCATGCCACAAAACAAGCTCCTTCCATATAGGTGTGTGTGTGTGTGTGTGTGTGTGTGTTTCTTGGCTGTATTTGAAGGACTACAACACAGGGTCCCTTAAGGGGGTGTGGGAATAGGGGGACAGGCTAGGGGTGGGGGGGGGTTGGGGGGTGCGGGAGTAGGGGGACAGGCTAGGGGTGGGGTGGGGTGGGGTGCGGGAGTAGGGGGACAGGCTAGGGGTGGGGGGGTTTGGGGGGTGCTGGAGTAGGGGGACAGGCCAGGGGTGGGGGGAGGGTTAGGTGGGAGCAGGAGTATGGGACAGGCTTTCTACTACCTACCCCAAGCCTGGCCCCCTATTCCCGCACCCCCCAAAAGCCTGTCCCCTACTCCCGTACCCCCTTAAGAGTACCTACTATACTAGTGCATTTGTCGCGGCTTCTAGCCGCTTAAATTGTATTTATTGGTTTGTGAAACCAGTACAGCTGGTTGCTATAGAATATGCCCCTTCACAAGCCCAGGCCCCGTGTAGGCATAATCTGGGTTGGAAGGGTCAATTCCGTGACGTTCATCAGAAGTAAATAAAAATTCAAATCTGGCGCTGTACTGATAGTGGAGCCACCTGGAGGTGGTGAGGTGAGGTATTAAGCCCCTCCTCCGCTGAATACCGCTCGTCCACTCCAATGAGAAAGAAGTGAGTGTCTGCCGCATCGGGAGGTGGGTGGGACAGTAAAAGCTGTACTGGTTTCACAAACCAATAAATACAATTTAAGCGGCTAGAAGCCGCGACAAATGCACTATTATTGGTATAGTGAAACCAGTACAGCTGGTTGCTAAGCATGCGATGCGGTAGGTGGGAGGTGAGGTGGAGGCAATCACGTGCTAGTTAAGAGTGGTTGAGAGCGGAGGGCAGGAAAGGTAACCGAGCCCGGTGAGGCAGCAGCTACCGCCTCTCCCGACACTGGCTAGGTGAAACGCCGTGGTGGGGGAGAAGTAGCGTATACCATAAAACCGTAGACCATTCTGTTATAGACCAGAATTGTTACACATAAAGTCTTTATAGGTAGACTCGAGGGTTCGGGTCTAGGAGAGGAGGGGGGAGGTTCCCATGGATACTCCCCCCCCCCCCTTTTCCTCCCCCCCCATTCCCCCCCCCCCCCTTATTCAAGTCTTCTGAGTTAGGGCTATGGCCCTCGCTCAGGTAATGTAATCCCGAGGGGATGAAGGAGGACACTAGGATCCAGATATCCTGTGTAATAATATCTCCTGTCACTCATCTTAGTTAATAATTGTTTGGAAAATGAATACACAAGAATTCCGTAACAATGTAATTTATTATATATTCTCTTTCACCATATGTACACGTGAAGAATGGGGATGAGCATGAAGCTGTACAAGATGTGGATGAGGTCTGGGATGATGTGACGGGACTTAAATCACCCGACCTTTTCTCTTCGGGCGGCCCCTCCCCCCCATGTGTCTCCCGCGGGGACCCTGGGGAATAGGAGGTGGAGTACCCATAGCCACACAGGGGGTAGGGGAGAGCGAGTGGAACAGGTACCTCGTCCTGAAGGAAGAAGTGGACGCCCAGCCCCCTAAATCCCTGACCCTCTCCACCGAGTGAGTCCTGAGGAAGGCGAGGGAGGCGGCCACGCCCCTAACGCTGTGAGCCCTCGGGGCGTGTCCGGGATCCCCGTTCTCTATCACTCGGCAGAGAAGGCGAGCGATTGACCTAGGGAAGAGAGGGTTACCGGACCTAGAGTTGTAGAAGAGGTGGTCCGGAGAAGCCCCTCTCGTCGCCTCCACGTATGCAACAAAGGCGTGGACTGGGCAGAGGGGGTGGAAATTTCCATCCCTCAGGAACGAGGGTACTGCGAGAGGGCCAATTCTGTCGTCAGCCTGCTCGTTCTTAGCTAGAAAAGCAGGGGAGGGGGAAATGGTTAAGGAAGTAAGGTTAGGGGTTACTGAAGAAAAGGCTGTGTGACGGGTCAGGGCTGCCAACTGAGAAGCCCTGTAACCTGTAGCTAAGGCGAGCAGGAAGAGAGCTTTCTGGAGGAGGTGACAAACCTCCAGAGGGACCCCCTCGAAGGTCAGGTAGGAAAGGACACGATGAAGGGACCAGGAGGGTGCCTGGGCCCGGTGAGGTGCGGTCCCCGCCCGAATCCCCATCCTCAGGAGAGAGAGAGGCCTCTCCGAAACCTTAATGTTAAAACCCAGGAGGAGGGGATCAGACAGGGCTGCGTGATGCGCAAGCACCGTCGCCGGGGCCCTGTTGGTGGAATCGGCGAGCCACGTGAGGAATTCCAGGACTGTGTCCTCCGAGATGACCCTGGAGGGGTGTCTTCGCAAGAAGTCCTGGAATCTTTTCCAGCACGATTCGTATTGTCGCACCGAAGACTGACGATGAGCCCTCAACATCTTGTCCACTGTCTCCTTAGTGAACCTTTTGCTGAGGACTCCCCGTAGAAACTCCAAGCGTGTAGTTTCAGTGACGCTTGGAGTGGTGCAGACAGGGTGCTGGAGAGGCACGCCGATCCCAACTGAAGGGGATGCGGGCACCACCGGGACAACTCTCCGAACCACGGCTGTGCTGGCCAGCGGGGGGCTATGAGGAGAACCCTCCCCCTGAAAGTGCGCAGCTTGAGGATCGCCTTCAGGAGGACTGAAGTGGCTGGGGGTGGGAAGAGGTAGAGATGACCCCACCTGTTCCAGTCCTCCGTGAAGGCGTCCGGGCCTCCCGCCTCTGTTCTGGATGAGAAAGTCAGGAACAGAGGGAGTAGGGCCGTGGATGGGGAGGCGAATAGGTCCACCTCCGGTGTCCCGTAGCGAAGGCAGAGAGACTCGAACACAAGGGGACGCAGTTGCCACTCGACTGACGTCCCCCTGAACCTGGATAGGGCGTCCGCCCAATCGTTCTCCCGCCCTGGCACGTAGCGGGCCGAGAGGTGAATGTCCCTCTTGGCCGCTATTGCGAAAATCTGTTCTGACAGGGACAGGAGAATTTCCGACCGTACGGTGCCCTGTTTCTGTAGGCACTGCACGGCCGCAACGTTGTCCATATCGAAGCGGACGCCTATCCTGGCAAACTGAGGGTGTCTGTTGAGCCATTCCTTCGCTACCATCAACTCCCGGGCGTTGATGTGCAGTAGCCTTTCCCCTTCCTTCCATCCCCCGCACCGATGATGTCCCAGGCAAGACTGGTATCCCCAGCCTACGTCCGATGCGTCTGTCGCCACCGTAATCCCCGGGGGAGGGAACACCCAGGGGACCCGCTGACGCAGGGCACCGGGACGTAGCCAGGGGCGAAGGAGGCGGTGGAGAGAGGGGGACACTTGCCTGGGAAGGTCCCTGTGTGTGGGGGACAGGTGGAGGTTTACCTCCCGCGTCAGCCTCCTGTGTTTCAGTCGTCCCAGGGGCATTGCAGGGGCCGCGAAATTTAGGGACCCGAGCAATGATTCCCACTGGCGGCGAGAGAAAGTACGGGAAAAATGCGCCCGGCGGACGTGGCGGAGGGTCCGGCGGGCGTTGTCTGGAGCGAGAGAGAGGGTGGCCGAAAGAGAGTCCCACTCTATTCCTAGCCAACACAGCTTGCGAGTGGGGGTGAGAGAGGACTTGGGGATGTTCAACAGAAACCCCATTTCCTCTAGCACTCCCCTCGCTACCCGGACGTTGTTTGCTACCTGCTCCTTGGAAGGGGCGTGAAGCAACCAATCGTCCAGGTACATGAGGGTGGGGACACCCGCCTCTGCCAGACGGGATGCCACCACCCTCACGAGTTTTGTGAAGACTCGCGGAGCTAGAGAAAGACCGAAAGGGAGCCTGGTAAACTGGAACGTCTCGGTCCCCACCTGGAAGGCCAGAAAGCGGCGAAACCTGGGGTGGATCGGGACGTGCCAGTAAGCATCCTTGAGATCCAGGGATGCTAACCAGTCTCCCTTCCTCAGAACTGTGCGGACCTGAGCAACCGAAACCATCCTGAAATGTAAAGTTTTCACGAATTTGTTTAGCTTGCTCAGGTCCATCACCAATCTCGTTTTTCCCTGATCCTTTTTGGGGACCGTGAATAAACGAGAAAGAAAGACCCTTCCCGTTGCCCGCTCCACTACCCCTT
Organism: Petrolisthes cinctipes; assembly: GCA_033782935.1. Taxonomy (NCBI): domain Eukaryota; kingdom Metazoa; phylum Arthropoda; class Malacostraca; order Decapoda; family Porcellanidae; genus Petrolisthes; species Petrolisthes cinctipes. Next base: position 23,168 of record JAWQEG010006912.1, read on the forward strand.
TTTCCCGCATTTCCCGCACATGCGGGACGACCGAAAGTGACACTTTGGTTGAGGCAGGAGGTAGACGTAGTGGCTGTAACGGGAGAAGACAGGTGTCAGTGAGAGTACCGTTAATCCTAATCCCCCGGGGCCCGAGGGACCCGGGGTGGTTGGGGGGAGAATGACAGGAGAGGCAGAGATTTTGACCGCAAGGGGAAAATCTGATTTTGACCTAACGGTAGCCCAAGGACGGGATTAGGCATAATTCATATGTCAGACAGTAAGGATGACAGTTACTCACCGGAACAGTAATCCAGGGCCATGACAGGCCCTGGCGAATTATCCTTGCTGCCCAGCCGTGGGTGGGCCAGGCTGCTGACCACCCTGTGAGGCAGCCCAGAGTGGGACCCTCAAGTGGCGCGGTCCTTCTGGGAGGGGTGGTTGAAGGACTTGGGCTTTGCGAAGGGCTTGGCGACCTGTCCCCTTCCTCGAAAAGGCTGCTGGCCCCTCTGGGAGGGCCTGTTGTGTGCTCTCGGGGGAGTGGGATAGGAGGGCCTCGGTAGCCTGGAGGGCTGGGAGGGCCTCCGGGGCTGGTAGGCTGGTCTGGCTGGCTGTGGGGCACGTGGCCTACGGACAAACAGAACGATTAGGACCCAAAATAGACCCGAAAATCCTTTCATTTCACCCCGTGACAACTCGGGTAAGACGAACACGAGAGGTACTTACTTGGAGGTGGAAGGTTTTGGTAAATTAATTACCGTTGGGAGGGAGGCGAAGATCGTGTCTGTCGCCGGTTGGTCAAAGAGGGCGGGGGACAAGGGGACAGCTCGTACCACTCCCCTCTGTGCCATTTCTGGCGCAGATTTAGCTGCCGCTTGGCGGGTTGCCAGTCTCGCCTCGGCGAACGCCTTCGCCTCCTCCCGCATGAAGTGGGTAGCCATTGCCGCCACGCCCTCCATCACGGTGGCCATGGAAGAGAGGGTGTCACTGTAAGGGGTAAACAAAGAAAGAACCGAGCGAACCCGGGGATAAGTACCCGGGAGTAACAGGGAGACCCTTCACCCAGCATCCCTACAAACATGATACACGAGAAAGGTACTCACGCTAGCTGTACACCCGACATCTCGTGGTAGGAGTTTGTTAGGGCGTTGAGGCAGTCCCTAATCAAAGAGGCGGCTGCTCCCGTGGAGATGGTGTGGGCCAGCTCCAGACGGGTAGCAGACTCCGCCTGCCTCAATTTACCATCGGGCTCCTTCAGCTGATAGGGGACCGGGGGCTCCTTCTCCGTCTTCCACAGGCACTCCCTCAAGCCCGGGGGAGCCCGGGAATGAGGGAGGATGACGGGGAAAGACGGAGGAGGGGGCTTCCTGGGCGCGTTGTTCCTCTGGTGGTCCAGGGACTTAAGGAGAAGGGCTGGAATATCCAGGTCCCCTTCACCCTTATCCCCCGGGAAGTACGCGTCCGGGGAAAGGAGGAGAGCCGTGTTACCGTGTGAGCGGTCAATCCTCCAAGCCCCGGACAAGTGTAGCTGGCTGTACTCCACCAGGAAACCCATCGCGTCCAGGGTAGCCGCAGAGGACACCCTAGCTGAAGTGGGTAAGGGCGCTGAGATAGGACGGACCTTGTAGAAGGGAATAGCCTCGCCCTTCTCATCCGCCCCCCACTTCACCACGACGTCATCCCTCCGTATCCACACGTCTGGTTGAGCTGTGTCCGGAGACCAGGCCACCAGTCTGCCCTCCTCCGAAGAGTGGGTCCAAGTAGGAGGAAGGAGAGACCAAGAGTAGGGAAGGTATCCGTCTCCTGAAGGAGGGGGTGACGGGGACGGGGGTGCGGAGGTAACCAACTCCTCAGCTACGTCCCCCGACGGAGACTCGAGCCCTGGGGAAACGGGAGGCACGAAAAGGACTCCCACATCCCCGGGAGGACTCGAGCCCTCGACGGGAGCAGCAGCGGGAGGCGGGGGAACAGGAGCGGGTTCCGTAGCGACAGCCTGAGGTTGCGCGACGGAAGCCCCAGGAAAAGCGTGAGGAATAAGGGTGTGGAAGATTTTAACTATCTTCCTCGACGAGGGGCTGTCCCCCCCCCGCTTACCCCTGCGGGAATTGCGGGCGGGCGAAGGAGAGCTCCCCGACGACGAAGAAGAGGAAGAGGACGACGAAGACGAGGAGGAAGGAGAACGGCGACGAGCACGGGACTTCCTGGAGTGGCGGGACCTTTTAGCCGAACGCTTGCGTCCTCTAGAGAGGCCTGAGGAGCCAGCTCTAGCAGGAGGCGAAGCTGGGGGTTCCCTGCTGGGCCCTTGTACCGGTGAGGCAGTCGGGGGAACCAGCGCGACAGACTCGCTCGCTTCCCGGAGGGATAAGCCCCGAGAAGGAGTCGTAGTACCGTCTAGGGAAGCAGGCTCAATCTCTCGGGCCTCAGGAGGTTCTAGCCCCTGAGACTCCGAGAGACAGGAAGAAGGGTAACGGGTCCTGAATAAACCCAGGTCCGCTCCCAAAATCGGGTCCACCCACGCCAAAGAAGAACCGTCTCGTTTGTGGGCCATTCTCCTAGCCCTCGTCCACGCCATACGAAGAGAAGCAAGGGCAGGGAGTTTGGAGCGGGCAGAAGGGGAGGTAACCCGACACAACTCAGCCCAGGGGCGGCACACACCACACGCCAAAGGGTCGTAACCCAAGGGAGTGAAGCAGGGTGCGTGAGGAGAACAGTGCAGGTGTCCGTCAGGCGAGACCCGCACGGTACATCCTGAGGCAGCACAAAGGGCACGAGTAGGCTGGGGGAGAAAAGAATACACAAACATGGGTTAACACGTGCAAACACTGGAACACAAACCCATCCTCCCCGAAGGAAAGAAGCGCGGGACACGCCCGCTGAACCTGGGGACCAGAACACAATCCCCCACACTCGCGCAGCCGCCCGGGGAAAAAAACCCCGTAAAACCATAATCGTCCGCCACATGGAGCGGGTAAAAAAGGAGGCCCCCCCGGACCGATGAACCAGAAGGAGGGGTAGGAGGGGACCCGATAACCTGAGAAGAAACACTCCAGGCTGAAATAATGGAAAAAACCCCAAAATAAAATAAAAAACCCCCGCTCGGGAGAGGAAGGGAGAACCAGGGCACAATTCTCCCTCCCCCTTACCGAGAGGGGACACATAATAATCGGGGGAGGTAAGAGGAAGGTCTGCAAAGACCCCATGTGGTCACCACGTGGAGTGGGGAAGTCCCACGTGGAACCCACTAATCTCGCTAAAAACCCCAGAAAACCCCGATAAAATACACATGAAGAATGTACTAGTGGCAGGAGGGACAGTGAAATAGGGGACAGACGGAGAAAAACTCCGAAAACAGGGGCTGAAAAGCCCCCTTCGCTTAAGGAAAGAACTAAGTCCTAACGAAGAAAAAACCCCATAAACACCTAAAAACCCTCCTAGAAAACACACAATATACATCTGCAAAGCAGGCCAGCCACTAGAACACAAAAGAAAAATTAGCAGGAACACGCGACACAATACCATAGCGTAGCAGCGAGGAGCGTAGATGTTGACAGGCGTGTGTTCCGCGACAGAGTGGACGAGCGGTATTCAGCGGAGGAGGGGCTTAATACCTCACCTCACCACCTCCAGGTGGCTCCACTATCAGTACAGCGCCAGATTTGAATTTTTATTTACTTCTGATGAACGTCACGGAATTGACCCTTCCAACCCAGATTATGCCTACACGGGGCCTGGGCTTGTGAAGGGGCATATTCTATAGCAACCAGCTGTACTGGTTTCACTATACCAATAATATATACCAGTCACTAGTATAATCAGTCCCTCGGGTGGGTGGGTGGTTGGGTGGCCAGACACTTTTTTATAGCAAGGATCGATCGTGCTGGTAATGTCACTCACAAGGCCATACATAGGTACTACTACTAGCTGGTGGTCGTCCTGATGCTCCTCCTCCTCCTCCTTCCATTAGTACATATAGGTGTGTGTGTGTGTGGTCTGTCCTTCCCTCTTATTGCCCGATTCTTATTCATCTTATTTCCTTCCTTCCTTACTTTCTTCCTTCTTTCCCTTTTACTGTCCTATTCTTATTCATCTTTCTTCCTTCCTTCCTTCCTTCTTTCCCTTTTACTGTTCTATTCTTATTCATCTTCCTTCCTTCCCTTTTACTGTCCTATTCTTATTTATCTTATTTCCTTCCTTCCCTCTTACTGCCCTATTCTTATTCATTTTCCTTCCTTCCTTCCCTTTTACTGTCCTATTCTTATTCATCTTATTTCCTTCCTTCCTTCCTTCCTTCTTTCCCTTTTACTGCCCTATTCTTATTCATCTTATTTCCTTCCTTCCCTTTTACTGTTCTATTCTTATTCATCTTCCTTCCTTCCTTCCCTTTTACTGTCTTATTCTTATTCATTCTCCTTCCTTCCTTCCTTCCTTCCCTCTTTCCCTTTTACTGCATGCCCCATTCTTATTCATCTTCCTTCCTTCCTTTTTACTGTCCTATTCTTATTCATTTTCCTTTCTTACTTCCTTCCCTTTTACTGTCCTATTCTTATTCATCCTTCTTCCTTCCTTCTTTCCTTCCTTTTTACTGTCCTATTCTTATTCATCTTCCTTCCCTCCTTCCTTTCTTCCCTCCCTATTACTGCCTTCCCTCCCACTCATATTCATCTTCCTTCCCTCCTTCCTTCCTTCCTTCCTTCCCTTTTACTGTCCTATTCTTATTCATCTTCCTTCCCTCCTTCCTTCCTTCCTTCCCTTTTACTGTCCCACTTCTACACATTTTATTTCCTTCCTTCCTTCCGTCCCTTTTACTGTCCTATTATTATTCATCATATTTCCATCCTTCCTTCCTTCCACTAGAGGTTAAAAGAGGTCATTATTTTGCACATACTGTAATGATTATTCTGCTGACTGTTTCATCAAGCATTACCCAGACAACGTTACTATAGAAAATGTTAGTGTTTGGAAATTAATTAATGTACAAACTGTTCTTCTAATCACAGTGGTGTATACAAATTCCTGAGGCCGACTGTACATTGAATCAGCATACCAGAAAAATGCAAATTAAGGGGAGAGTCTACTTTTGGTGCATCAGAGTGAATTAATTCCTCCAAAGTATGCCAGGAAACAGGACAAGATTAAAAAAAAAAAAAAAAAAAAAAAAAAAAAAATGGTGTCCTATTGCTTGGAGTAATTTGGAGGAATCATTTGCTTTAGATTCCTCCAAAGTAAGTATGCCAGGAAACAGGACCAGATTAACAAAAATAATGGTGTTCTGTTGCTTGGAGTAATTTGGAGGAATCATTTGCTTTAGATTTACCAACACTGTAAAAATCCCCTCAAAGGAAAGGTGGGAAAGATCCTTAACACTTGTAAAACATAAATAAACATTAAATGAACCCCGTAGACTTTTTTTTATAATCATACTAAACAAAACCTCATAATAATAAAAATTATATCATGTTTTTTGCTTTGATTTTTCGACTGTCTGTTTTTCTGTCTGTCTGAATTTCACTCCTTTTTTCTCTCTCACTGTTTTTTTTTCTGTGTGTGTGTGTGTGTGTGTGTGTGTGTGTGTAAAATTCTCTCTCTTTATGTGAGTGTGTGTGTGTATGTGTAAATTCTCTCTCTCTCTCTCTCTCTCTCTCTCTCTCTCTCTCTCTCTCTCTCTCTCTCTCTCTCTCACACACACAAAAGGCACCCTGAATAATTTGGTGGTGTTGGGGAGGGCAACTCATGGAAGGACTGAGAGGACGGGAGGAGAACCACAAGACTCGTAATGCCACATCAAAGACGACGAAAGATGAAAGAAGAACTGAGATTACCCGATGAAAAACAAAACATTAAAAAAAATCATGATGAATGTAAGATTATTAGATATTATACAGTTGAAGGAATGGACACAGACACAGACACAGACACAGACACAGACACAGACACAGACACAGACACAGACACAGACACAGACACAGACACAGACACAGACACAGACACAGACACAGACACACACACACACACACACACACACACACACACACACACACACACACACACACACACACACACACACACACACACACACACACACACACACACACACACACACACACACACACACACTGACATTTCGAGGAGCCGTCCCAGTCCACCAGTCCCAGTCCACAGGTTTCCATTTTTAATCAAAGCAGGACTCTGATCAATTTCTCACTCCCCTTCCTTCCTTCCTTCCCCCTTCTCTCACTCTTTCTATCTCCCTTCATTTCCATTAGTTCAATTACATGGTCTCTTCGTTTCTTAGACTTATCCATCATACACCACCACCATCACCACCATCTCTCTCTCTCTCTCTCTCTCTCTCTCTCTCTCTCTCTCTCTCTCTCTCTCTCTCCACTACTACCCTTCCACAATCCATGACACAGACCACCATCACCACCATCTTCTCTCTCTCTCTCTCTCTCTCTCTCTCTCTCTCTCTCTCTCTCTCTCTCTCTTCCACAATCCATGACACACACCATCACCACCTCCAACACCATCAGACATACCACCACAATCTTCTCTCTCTCTCTCTCTCTCTCTCTCTCTCTCTCTCTCTCTCTCTCTCTCTCTCCACAATACATGACACACACCACCATTAGCTTTTCTTTTTCTCCCTCTCATCAATCACCACTAACTACCCTTCCAAAATCCATGACCACCTTCTCTCTCTCTCTCTCTCTCTCTCTCTCTCTCTCTCTCTCTCTCTCTCTCTCTCTCTCTCTCTCTCTCTCTCTCTCTCTCTCTCTCTCTCTCTCTCTCTCTCTCTCTCTCTCTCTCTCTCTCTCCACTGGCTATCATGTCATCCAGTCATCGGTTCTTCTTTCGTTTTGTGTTGCTGTGTTGGTGGTCTGATATTGGTATTACCTCTGACTGACGCTGCCTGCACGCCACACTCCTATGTATCAATAACAAAGGTGCAAGCCAAGCAACAGAGTACCGTAATTTTTATTCATCTGGTCCTGTTTCCTGGCATACTTTGGATTAAGGGACCCTTTGATGTAGTCAGAAAATTGGAGGTTAGCGAGTCCTTCAAACATTGCCAAGAAATACCCACACCTACAGTACAGTACATGGAAGGATCTTGTTTCGTGGTTTGGTCAGGAGGAATCAGAAGCCACAGCCAAGTTTCATACACGATCACAGAGTCATTTGAGTAAAAATTTTGTTGGTAAGCGTTCCTTCATGGCAAGGACCAGGCCCAAACACACACACTAAGACCCGTCACTGCTTCCAAATCATAATAATTATAAGCTTATACAAATAGAATAGCAAAACCATTCACTGCTTAGAAATGAACCTGAAACATTATGATGAGATCAGGATTGCAAACATATACCAACAAGTCCAAACTCTCAAATGTTTTGTGAATACCGACCCCAGAACTGTCCAAAGAAATACACACACACACACACACACACACACACACACACACACACACACACACACACACACACACACACACACACACAAAGGTCACGTCGTAGTATTATGTCTGAGAATTACTGACGTACAGCGAACTACATTGAAACTCGAGCCACAACTCAAAATCGAAATCATGGTCCAATTATTTTAACTGATGTATTAAGGACCCTGTGATCGTATATGAAAATTGGAGGCTTCTGATTCCTCCTGATCATGCCACGAAACAAGCCCCTTCCATATACTGTTGGTGGTGTTTCGTGGCAGTATTTGAAGAACTCATTTATCTCCAATTTTGTGACTACTGACAGGGTCCCTTAAGCCTTGTTTCCAGACAGGACTTTTGTCTTTCTAGGGACAGTACTGAATATCTCGAGATGTTTAGTTCGGTGAAGGTGATTTTTGAGAGGTGGGACAGTTAGCACAAAAGGTAACTGATGAAAAAAGAGGGACAGTTGGAGAAGTGAAAGCCCCTTTTAGTGGCCTTTTACGACAAGCAGGGATACTGGGGAGGTATTTGTAGCCCACCTACCTATCCCAGGGGGTTTGTGGGTACAGAGACTGGGGTATGAGTGGGCAAAGGAAAGGGTCGGTTAAGTTACAATAACCTTGGATAAACACTGTGAACATTGCTGATTATAAATGGTCTGGATTCTCCTTTACGTTTACTGGAAGGGGGGAACACTCACAGACACCATTCAACACACACGTACACTTCTCCACACACAAACACACATTCTGACACAAACGCAGACTTCTCCACACACACACACACACACCCTTACCCACACGTACACGTCTCTACATATACACACTCTATCACTCTATAAATGTATCGCCTTAATGGCCATTACAAAGTCGATAGACGTTAAGCCCAAATAACAAACAACAAACACTTTTACGTGTCCAGAAAACCAATCAATGATCGTGAAATATGGAACACCTTTTGTCATGAGTTTAAACGCACATCACGTCACGCACAAGCACGGTACAAGGCTAAATAATTGTTATACGATACGATATACACACACACACTGTTGGCTGTCACACCATGCAGCCAGGTAACGCTCACAGTTACAGGTACACTAGTGGGGAGTTACTAGTGTTGCCGACCCATGCATGACACAACGCAGGCGCACCTTCCCGAGGCCACACAACACCACTAAGCCTTCACTCACTCACTCACTCACTCAGAAGGGAGGGGATGAGGGAGAGGGAAGGAGGGGAAGGTAGGGGATGGGGGAAGGAGGGGAAGGTAGGGGATGGGGGAAGGAGGGAAAGGGAGAGGATGGGGGAGAGGAAAGGAGGGGATGGGGGAGAGAGAAGGGAAGGAGGGGATGGGGGAGAGAGAAGGGAAGGAGGGGATGGGGGAGAGAGAAGGAAAGGGAGAGGATGGGGGAGAGATAAGGGAGAGGATGGGGGAGAGAGAAGGGAGGGGATGGGGGAGAGGGAAGGAAGGAAAGGTTGTAGGGGGTGGAGTAGGGATGACAGAAACTAGAAGGTTGGAACGGCAGGAGATATAAAGAAAGTGGGAGAAGTAAAAGAAGATGGGATCGAATGGGAAATGTGATAAATGTCAATAAATACATAAATAAAAAAAAAAAAAAAAAAAAAAGGGACAGAGATAGTTAGCTAACCAAGGGGCCACTTACAGGAACCACTATTGTGATGTAAGGAATGTATATGTACAGTCGGCGGCAAAAGTCATGTCGCCTCACCTGCTTCAACTAGACACACAGAATTCATGGACTCGAGAAATACATACGTTTTCTACTCCTAATAATCTCGAGTCTATGAACATCGCGTGCCCCAGTGAAGCAAGTGAGGCGACAGGACTTTTGCCGCCGACTGTACACGTCAATATCAAAGCCACTATAACTGATTTCTATGAAGTGTATAATTATAATGTTGACAGAAGATGCGACGCAACAAGTGATGGCAATAGTTTATTTTCATTTTTATTTTTGTGAGCAGGATATACTCTGACCAGTCTGTGTTTGGTTGGGAAGACAATTTTTTTTACAACAGGCTAAAATAATAAAAGTTTAGGTATACACAACTATGTCACTCTTTAGTTATTATATTTTCTCATTGCAGTGCTGTTGTCAAGTGCAATTACTACTGTCTCAAACATCTTTAAGGGGGTAATGCACTTTTGGTACAGACAGTCACGAGCACTAATAAGTATACAGTATCTTTGGTTGAAGTTTTGAACAGTCCACCATTTCATCAACGAGTAATTCCAATGGAGATCTTAAGGGGATGGTATGCATTTGATAGATTGGAGTGCCATGATTCCTCCAAAGTATGCCAGGAAACACACCCAGATGAGGAAAATTAATGGTATCCTGTTGCCTGGAATAGTTTGGAGGAATCATTTACTCCAGATTTACCACCCAAAACAATGTGCTATATATCTCCTTAATGTGCATTTATTTCTTGTCTCTAGGTATTCGAAGCACACTTGAATACTTATTAGTGCTCGTGACTGTACATACATTGGAGTGCCTTGATTCCTCCAACGTATATGACTGACAGGAAGCAGGACCAGATGAACAAAAATAATGGTGACCTATTGCTAAGAATAGCTCGGACAAATCAATTGCTATAGATTTACCAAAGGTGTATTCCTGCCTTAATGTATTTTGATATATTGCAGTACAGAGAAAATATGCTCCCTATTTTTACTCATTTTGCAAAGAAATTCACTTTCGCTTTATTTTCTATCCCAGTTTGAGTTTCTATATACTAAAGATGTCTTGATCAAACACAAACATCACGCGATAAATATAAAAACTCTAAGCAGTGACTAATGGAACACAGTCTCTGTCATTGTGTGGTCAGAGAAAAGTTTGTCATAGAGGATTATAAGGTACAGTTGGCCACAGGAATCCTTACACAGGCTATATGAAAAGAGAGGTCATTATCGTGGAAGTACTGCAATGAATGTGTGTGTGTGTGTGTGTGTGTGTGTGTGTGTGTGTGTGTGTGTGTGTGTGTGTGTGTGTGTACCATGCACGTGACTAGGTAATTAGCGAACTAACAAACCTAATAATAATAATATTGTTGTTACAGTTACGTAGTCTTGCATTACAAAACAACAAACCTAATAATAATAATAATAATGTTGTACTGCAGTTACGTAGTCTTACATTTTCCATATGTTGTAATCCCTCTACGACGACAACAACAACAGCGTCTGAACCAACCAATTCTTGTGGCCAATAGTACAGATGCAGACAAATGAAACAGAGACACTTCAAACGGGCTCCTTATCAAGCATAGAATAGAACGCGTCTGTCGCCTCTACACACACACACACACACACACACACAACGTCTCATCCTACCCTATGTTCAATGAGGGAGCCTCCAGTAGTAAGTGTGTTCGTTTTATATGTCCGTAACTGTACACACACACACACACACACACACACACACACACACACACACACACACACACACACACACACACAGGTAGCCAAAAAGGTCATGTATCACGATCGAACGCAGCTCATCCCTAGTATGTACAAGAACGTCCCTGTGTGTGTGTGTGTGTGTGTGTGTGTGTGTATTATGTGTGTGTGTGTGTGTGTGTGTGTGTGTGTTGACGATGGCCTAGTACCGAGACTATATGACGATGTCTCTCGTGTGTGTGTGTGTGTGTGTGTGTGTGTGTGTGTTTGTATGTGTGTGTGTGTGAAGTCATCGTTGGTGAAATAGAAGGTGTTTGATTCCTCCAAATTATGCCACGAAACTCGATCTCTTGTTAAAACTATTGAGGGCATCTATTATAAAGTTTATTATTATTATTATTATTAAAGTGAAGACCATACGTATCTTTATAGTTACTCTCTATATGTACGTTTTCTTTCAATAGGCAACAGAGAAAACGTTTAGTGTTTAGGGATGACCAAGATAATATTAAAGTTAATATATATTATTTTTTTCTTAGCGGCAATGTTCCCCACAGTGTTTAGTTGGGGCTTGTACTAAAGATAAATAAAGAACGTAATAAGAAAATCTATCACCTATTTCCATTAATAATAATATATATATATGTATATATTATTACTGTATACTAAATTAATATTCTGTGCAGTTTTAATGTGTGTATAGACGTCAGTAGAATACACACATACACACACACACACACAAACACTTTTCCACATGCACACACACACCTTACAACACATACACAACACTCACATATTACTACACACACATATACAGACATAACACACACACAGAAAGAAACTCCATACACTCACACACACCACAAAACACACACCCTCTCTGCCAGGAAACAACAGATCCCCTATTAGTATCATTAAGGTTGTCTGTTCTATGGCATAGTTTGGAGGAATCAGTAGCCTTCCAATTTACCAACAAGAGTATCTCCCATTACGGACCCTGTGATCGAGTATGACACTTGGTGGCTTCTGATTCCTCCTGACTATGCCACGAAACAAGCTCCTTCAATACAGGTGGTGTTTCGTGGCAATGTTTGAAGGACTCACGAACCTCCAATTTTTCGACTACAACACGGGGTCCTAAAATCACTTGTTTTCGGATATCAAAACAATACGAGTAACGATATGTCTGTGTGTGTGTGTGTGTGTGTATGTGTGTGTGTGTGTGTGTGTGTGTGTGTGTGTGTGTGTGTGTGTGTGTGTGTGTGTGTGTGTGTGTGTGTGTGTGTGTGTGTGTACAGGAAGAACGAGTGTGTGTGTGCGTGTGACTACAGTAAGAAGTGTGTGTGTGTGTGTGTGACAATAGGTTGAGCGAGTGTGTGTGACTACAGGAAGAAAAAGTGTGTGTGTGTGTACAGAAAGAAGTGTGTGTGCGTGTGTATACAGGAAGAACGAGTGTGTATATGGAGGCAGTGTGTGTGTGTGTGTGTGTGTAGTGAATGAGGTGAAGTAACAACGGAAATAACGTATGTGTGTGTGTGTGTATTTACAGGAAGAACGTGTGTGTGTGTGTGTGTGTGTGTGTGTGTGACCCTGAGTGAGCCCCAACCAACACTCTCACTCTTCTTCAAGTTTGCACAGATGCACACCAGCAAACACCCGAGGGAAAGTAACTTGGCACACAGTGATTGCAACATGGGGCAGTCGTGTATAAGACTTGGTGGCTTCTGTTTCCTCCTGACTATGCCATGAAACGAGCTCCATCAATATAGGTGTGTGTGTTTCGTGGCAATATTTGAAGGACTCGTTTACTTCCAATTTCCAACTACTTTACCGGGGTACTTAATGAATTGATTTATTGATATTAGGCGCCGCAACAGCTATGTCATATGGCGTCCGAGGAGGAAGGTAATCGAGAGGTAGGACAGTAAGCACAATAGTTCATATGGCGTCCGAGGAAGAAGGTAATCGAGAGGTAGGACAGTAAGCACAAAAGTTCATATGGCGCCCGGGGAAGAAGGTATTGGAGAGGTGGGATAGTAAGCACAAAAGGTCATATTGCGCCCAAGGAAGATGATGAAGAGGTGGGACAGAAAACGCAAAAGGTACCGTAACAGATAAAAAATAAGGGACAGTTGGAGAAGCGAAAGCCCCTTTTAGTGGCCTTTTACGACAAGCAGGGATACTGGGGAGTTTTCGTAGCCCCCCTACCCCAATGTGTGTCTGTGTGTGTGTGTGTGTGTTTACCAAGTGACTTGGTGATTAGCAAAACAACAAACCTAATAATAATAATGTTGTTGTTGTATTGCAGTTACGTAGTCTTTCATTACAAAACAACAAACTTAATAATAATAATAATAATGTTCTATTGCAGTTACGTAGTCTTTCATTACAAAACAACAAACCTAATAATAATAATAATAATGTTGTATTGCAGTTACGTAGTTCTACATTACAAAACAACAAACTTCCTTCCTTTTTTCCTTCAGTGTAGAGATAGAGTGTCCTTCCCCTTCACAAAGAATCACCAGCATGTGTTTACTGTCTTCCTTCAGTAATTTCACAGAAGGTTAATGCGAACGTCACAATCTTCCTAAATATATTTATACTTGATAAATGCTTTTGGTTAATTAAGGGACCCCTGAGATGTAGTCAGAAAATTGGAGGTTAGAGAATCCTTCAAACATTGCCACTAAACACACACACACCTACATTAAAGGAGCTTGTTTGTTTCGTGGCATAGTCAGGAGGAATCAGAAGCCACCAGGTCTCATACACGATCACTGGGTCCCTTAAGGGGAGATTCTCTTGTTGGTAAATTGAAAGGCTACAAAAGAAGACAGAAAATAGTTTATAATACAACAATAACTTTATGATGCAAAGAGTCGACTTTACTTTCACCTGGACAGTGTAAGTAATGGTTTGTGTAAATTAATTAAGGGGGAAGTACAGTGTTGGTAAATCTGGAACAAATGATTCCTCCAAACTATTCCAAGCAACAGAACACCATTATTTTTGTTCATCTGGTCATGTTTCCTGGCATACTTTGGAGGAATCATGGCACTCCAATATATGCAACAAAAGTGAATTAGCCCCTTAAGGACCGTGTGATTGTGTATGAAAATTGGTGGCTTCCGATTCCTCCTGACATGCCAATAAACAAACTCTTTCAATATAGGTGGTGTTTCGTGGCAGTATTTGAAGAACTCATTTATCTCCAAATTTTTCTGACTACATCACAGGCAGGGTCCCTTAACGCTTGGCTGCAGTCCTTGAGGTAATGCCAAACAAAAGAGTGTCAACACGGCACCACTGATGTCAGCCCCTCACAGAACCAACGGCAGCCATGTAGGTGATGAGGCCATGACGGTTGTGTGTGTGTGTGTGTGTGTACTTGCTTGCTTGGACGCAGACAGTCAGGCAGGGAGGAAAGTATTTAAGGTCAGAGTCCCTCCTCACCCAGCCTCAGTGTCCAGCCAGCATTGCCGCCAGCCACGGTGAGAATAACGCATTGTATAGTAATTAAGGGGATAGTATACATTTGTTACATTGGAGTGCCTTGATACCTCCATAGTATGTCAGGAAACAAATCCAATGAATAAATATAATGGTATCCTGTTGATTGGAATAGGTTGGAGGAATCAGTCGCTCAAAATTTACCACCAACATTATTGTACTATATACCCCCTTAAATATGGGGAGATTCTCTTATTGGTAAATTGGAAGGCGACTGATTCCTCCAAACTATTATTATTAGGTTTGTTGTTTTGTAATGTAAGACTATGTTACTGCAATATAATATTATTATTAGGTTTGTTGTTTTGTAATGCAAGACTACGTAACTGCAATACAGCAACATTATTATTAGGTTTGTTGTTTTGTAATGCAAGACTACATAACTGCAATACAACAACATTATTATTAGGTTTGTTGTTTTGCTAATCACTGAGTCACTTGGTAGACCATTCATTGCAGTATTTCCAGAATAATGACTTCTCTATTCATGTAGACTGTGTAAAAATTTCTGTGGCCAACTGTACAGTGGCACTTCTAAACCATCATATGCTGTTAATATATACTTAACACAAGCAAACCTATTTATTCCTGTTGTACTTATTTTAATTTGATGGCTGTGGTCCTTTTTCCAAAATTTAACCTCTGGCATTTTCATATAACAGATTGTGTCTTTTAATTTGATGGCTGTGGTCCTTTTTTCAGAATTGTACCATCTTGCATTTTCTTATAACAGATTGTGTCTTTGTGTTGTCAGATGTGGCTGATGTGTATGGTGGGTGTGGGAGCCATGCTGGTGGTGGTAGTGGTGGCTGACACTACACACAACAAAACAGATACTTCAGCCACTGACGTCACCATCACCCTACCATCACTACAACACAATGAATACCCTACTGACAACAACAACCAAGAGGACACACACACAACCAACACACAGACCCTACTATCACTACAACACAATGAATATCCTACTGACAACACCAACCAAGAGGACACACACACACCCAACACACAGACCCTACCATCACTACAACACAATGAATACCCTACTGACAACACCACCCAAGAGGACACACACACACCCAACACACAGACCCTACCATCACTACAACACAATGAATACCTTGCTGACAACAACAACCAAGAGGACACACCCTCACCCAACACACAGCTAATGTTGGCCAATGACCCAGCGGCCCGTATCCTGGACATCAGGTTTGGTGGCTTCAGTAATAGTGTGAACGGCAGAGTCAGTCCAATATGGTTTGTTGACGTTCCGGCCAATGGAAGATTTTACGGAGTTCATACCCTTCCCAATGACGACCCAGATTTATATAAATACCCAGTGATTGGATTACTAAATGGTACAAGTGTGAGTATGAATGTGGATGAAGGTGTAGGAGTGGGTGTGGGAGTGGGTGTGGGTGTGGGAGTGGGTGTTGGTGTGGGTGTGGAAGGTACAGTGAGTCTTTGCAGAAACTGGTGTAAGACTTATCTACCCAAGGTGTATTGTTGTGACACACCCCACGCCGGGATATTAAAGCCAGGATACTGTCCATCAGAACGCTCCTCGTGTCCTCCCGTCACACACTACCTTCCTCCTTCCACCTGCTCTGATGACGGGTCTTGTCCTGGTGTCAATAAATGTTGTTATGATAATTGCCTCATCCAACACACCTGTAAGCCTCCACAAGGTCTCCTAAGGTCAACAGTAAGATGATTGATACAAACTACAAACAAACTACAAGGCCTTCTCCGACACATCTGGCATTATGAAGGATACATTACAATATGCATGTACAGTCGGAGGCAAAACTCGTATCATCCCCCTCAGCAATTCTTAAAACATAACATGAAAGTTAATAATTTAATAAACACATTAACCATACAGAAATACGATATCCAAGGGGTAAATTAAAAACTTCTGTTTTTGTTTTGTTTTTTTCAGTTTACGAGCCCATGATGCTTATACTTCCATACTTATTTCATGGCTTGGCAGATGTGGCGACAGAACATTTGCCATCGACTGTACACATAATTATACACCATATTTTTTTTTTTTCTTCACCAACGAATTTAAACATTTTCTATTTTTGTTTGTACTGTTTATATATTAATTATACACTGAGACAGACTAGTGTGTGTCATCATAATTTGGTGATTGTTCTATTATTATAATCAATGTTGTTCTCTATATACTTCTATGTGTTCATACCTTGATATTTTAATGGTATATTTATGTAATTAATATATCCAATGTGGCAATTACTCTTAATAATAAAATAAAAGGGCATTAATTAAGTAGAGTGAAATAAGGTAATTATTGTACTGTTAACTAAACAATGGTTAATTAATGAACTTTGTTGCTAATCAATTACCAGCTCATAAGTGAGAGGGAAACCAATATTTTAGTTCTTCAGTGGATTGTAAAACACCTTAAGGGGGTGCGGGGAATAGGGGACAGGCTTGGGGGGGGGGGTAGTTTTGGGGGTGAGGGGAGTTTGGGGGATGCGGAAATAGGGGGGACAGGCTTGGGGGTGGGTAGAAAGCCTGTCCCCTATTCCCGCACCCCCCAAGCCTAGTCCCCTACTCCCGCACCCCCCAACCCCCCCCCCAAGCCTGTCCCCCTACTCCCCGCACCCCTTAAGGACCCAGCTGTATCGTGTTTGAAAATTGGAGGCTTCTGATTCTCCTCCTGACCATGCCATTTAACAAGTTCCTTCGATATAGGTGATGTTTCGTGGCAACATTTGAAGGACTCATTTATCTCCAATTTTCTAACTACAACACGATGTAGTCAGAAAATTGGAGGTTAGTGAGTCCTTCAAACATTGCCACGAAACACACACACACTTACATTTAAGGGAAAATTCTCTTGTTGGTAAATAGGAAGGCTACTGATTCCTCCTAACTAAGCAGAAAACAAACCAGCTCAATAGTGTATGTATGTGTGTTTGTGTGTATGTATGTGTGTATGTATGTGTGTTTGTTGTGTATGTATGTGTGTTTGTGTGTATGTATGTGTGTATGTATGTGTGTTTGTGTGTATCTGTTTTTATGGCATAGTTTTGGAGGAATCAGAGACCTTCCAATTCACCAACAAAATAATCTCCCCTTAAGGTGGTATATAATTCTTTTTTGGGTACATTGGAGTGCCTTGATTCCTCCAAAGTATGCTAGGAAACAGGACCAGAAGAGAAAAGATAATAGTGTTCTGTTGCTTGGAATAGTTTGGAGGATTCAGAAGCTAAAATGCAAGTCTCAAATACGATCACAAGGTCCCTAAAAATAAATATAAAATAAATATAAAATAAATATAAAATAAATATAAAATAAAAATAAAAATACTTATAATGTTTTGAGGACTGGAGTTTGATTAATGTTAATATTACTTAAAATAAAATAATACCATGAAATGCCATGAAACTAACACCTACCATGAAACCAGGAGCTACCATGATTGATTGATTAAAATTAAGGTCCGCAACAGCGAGGTCATACGGCACCCGAGGAAGAAGGTGATTAACAAGAGGTGGGACAGAACGGAGCCACCCATGAATCTCTCTCTCCTCTCCTCTCTCTCCTTCTCTCCCTCTCTCTCTCTCTCTCTCTCTCTCTCATCTCTCTCGGAAGGTCACTAAGGGGAGATTCTCGTGTTATTCAATTGTAAGGTCTCCGATTCCTCCAAACTATGCCACGAAACAAGAGATCCCCTATTAGTACCATTGAGGGGGTCTGTTTCCTGGCATAGTTAGGAGGAATTAAGACACTCCAATGTACACAAATGGATACGACACACTTAATCTGGTCTAGGGTGAGGGGAGATGGAAGAAGATTGGAAAGGAAATGAGAGAGAGAGAGAGAGAGAGAGAGAGAGAGAGAGAGAGAGAGAGAGAAGAGAGAGGAGAGAGAGAGAGAGAGAGAAAGCAGGGATTCAGTCTTTCAAGGTCATGTTTGTAATGTGTGTATGGGTGTATGTTTGTATGTGTTGGGTGTGTGTATGTTTGTATGTGTTGGGTGTGTGTATGTTTGTATGTGTTGGGTGTGTGTATGTTTGTATGTGTTGGGTGTGTGTATGTTTGTATGTGTTGGGGTGTGTGTATGTTTGTATGTGTTGGGTGTGTGTATGTTTGTATGTGTTGGGTGTGTGTATGTTTGTATGTGTTGGGTGTGTGTATGTTTGTATGTTGTTGGGTGTGTGTATGTTTGTATGTGATTGGGTGTGTGTATGTTTGTATGTGTTGGGTTGTGTGTATGTTTGTATGTGTTGGGTGTGTGTATGTTTGTATGTGTTGGGTGTGTGTATGGGTGTGTGTATGTATGTGTGTTTGTGTGTATGTATGTGTGTTTGTGTGTATGTATGTGTGTTTGTGTGTATGTATGTGTGTTTGTGAGTATGTATGTGTGTTTGTGTGTATGTATGTGTGTTGTGTGTGTATGTATGTGTGTTTGAGTGTACTGTATGTGTGTTTGTGTGTATGTATGTGTGTTTGTGTGTATGTATGTGTGTTTGTGTGTATGTATGTGTGTTTGCGAGTATGTATGTGTGTTTGCGTGGTATGTCATGTGTGTTTGTGTGTATGTATGTGTGTTTGTGTGTATGTATGTGTGTTTGTGTGTATGTATGTGTGTTTGTGTGTATGTATGTGTGTTTGTGTGTATGTATGTGTGTTTGTGTGTATGTATGTATGTTTGTGTGTATGTATGTGTGTTTGTGTGTATGTATGTATGTTTGTGTGTATGTATGTATGTTTGTGTGTGTGTCTGTGTGTGTGTGTCTGTGTGTGTGTGTGTGTGTGTGTGTGTGTGTGTGTGTGTGTGTGTGTGTGTGTGTGTGTGTTTGTGTGTGTGTGTGTTTGTATGTGTGTATGTCTGTGAGTATGTGTGGTATGTTTGTGTGTATGTTTATAATTTCTGTTTATCGGTGTTTTGTGTTTACATCCCAAGTTTAGTGTGTGAGAATAGGAGGTTTCTGATTTCCTCCTGACCTATGCCACCGAAACAAGCTCCTTCAAAATAGGTGTGTGTGTACGTGTTTCGTGGCAATATTTGAAAGAATCATTTACCTCCAATTTCCTGACTACATCACAGGGTTCCAAAAGTATGCTTGGAATAGTTTGGAGGAATCAATTGCTCCAGATTTACCAATAACAATATAATTGAAGTATTAACCCCTATAGTAATAACGGTGAGGATGTACAGTTGGATACATAAATTCGTACACAGGCTATATGGAAAGAGAGGTCATTATTGTGGAAGTACTGCAATGTATGTGTGTGAGTGTGTACCAAGTGACTCGGTGATTAGCACCACAACAAACTTAATAATAATGTTGTTGTATTGTAGTTACATAGTCTTACATTAAAAAACAACAACAAACTTAATAATAATAATGTTGTTGTATTACAGTTACATAGTCCTTACATTACAAAACAACAACAAACCTAATAATAATAATGTTATTGTATTGCAGTTACGAAGTCTTACATTTTCTATATGTTGTAAACCCTCGAAAACAACAACAACAACAACAGCGCATGTACAGTCGAGGCAAATAATCCTTAATTAAATGACCACACTTCCCTTTACACCCTGATCAAGGACTATGTGCCGCGACTGTACTATACCAATTCTTCTGACCAATAAGTACCACAAAGCCACACTGCAATACGGTAAAATGGAACTAACGGCACATACGATAGCGAAAATAAATCGAATAAAACACACGATAACGTAAACAAAGTGGCAATAAAACCCGGAGGGAATAATATAACGTAAAGGCCACTCGTATGAAAACATCAAAGGACCAGCAATAGTTTCACGAGTTCAAACGATCGACATAAAGAGTTGATTTTTCATATGCGAATGCTGAACTGACGAAATGAGAGAGTGAGAGTGAGAGTGAGAGTGAGAGTGAGAGTGAGAGTGAGAGTGAGAGTGAGAGTGAGAGTGGAGAGTGAGAGTGAGAGTGAGAGTGAGAGTGAGAGAGTGAGAGTGAGAGAGTAGGAGAGAGAGAGTGAGAGAGAGAGTGAGAGAGAGAGAGAGAGAGAGTGAGAGAGAGAGAGAGTGAGAGAGAGAGAGAGTGAGAGTGAGAGAGTGAGAGAGTGAGAGAGTGAGAGAGAGAGAGAGAGAGAGAGAGAGAGAGAGAGAGAGAGAGAGAGAGAGAGAGAGAGAGAGAAGAGAGAAGAGAGAGAGAGGAGAGAGAGAGAGAGAGAGAGAGAGAGAGAGAGAGTTACCTACATTATGTCTGGTATAAATTATTTGAATGAGTAAAAAATGTTGCATAAAATAAAATCATTTGAAACGTTTGGGTCACACTACAGATATCAAGTACACTAAACACACCAGGTTAGGTTAGGTTAGGTTAGGGACACCACGATGTAGTCAGAAAATTGGAGGTTAGCGAGTCCTTCAAACATTGCCACAAAACACACACACACACACACACACACACCTATATGGAAGGAGCTTGTTTCGTGGCATAGTCAGGAGGAATCAGAAGCCACCAACTCTCATACACGATCACAGGAGAATACACTTTTGGTACACTGGGGCCCATTGATTCCTCCAAAGTATTTCAGGAAACAGACAGGTGTTAAATGGGTTCTGTTTCGTTGGCAGAGTTTGGAGGAATCAGAAACCTTCCAATTCACAACCATAGTCTTAAGGGGATAGGATAGTGTTGGTAAATCTGGAGCAACTGATTCCTCCAAACTATTCCAGGCAACAACAGGCCACCATTATTTTTGTTTATCTGGTCCTGTTTCCTGGTATACTTTGGAGGAATCAAGGTGCTCTTATGTATACTAAAAGGATACTAACTGCCCCCTTAATTAACTGAATACATACATACACATACTTATACTCATTATACCATAAATGTATTGTTAATTTATACAGCTTGTGGCTCTAATATTAATGAGGACCACACACACACACACACACACACACACACACACACACACACACACACACACACACAATGCCAACGCTACCAGAAGAAACACACACAAACACACACAACCCCAACGCTACCAGAAGGACCACACACACACACACACACACACACACACACACACACACACACACACACACACACAATGCCAACGCTACCAGAAGAAACACACACAAACACACACAATCCCAACGTTACCAGAAGGACCACACACACACACACACACACACACACACACGTCGAGGGGTTATGGGAGGAGGACCATCCCATTTAGGACCACACACATCAAGTTACCATAACGACCACACAGCAGAAACCACACACTGACGTAAGAAAAGGACCACACACGAAGGACCACACAAGAAGGACACACACTAAGTTAACAGAACGACCACACACGAAAGACCACACAGGAAGGGACCACACACATACACACAAGGACCACACACACAAAGACCACACACACACACAAGGACCACACACACACAAGGACCACACACACACACAAGGACCACACACACACACACTAAGGTACCATAACGACCACACAAGATGTACCACACGCACAAACACCAAGGTACCATAACGACCACACAAGAAGGACCACACACACACACACACACACACACACATTAAGGTATCAAAAACACCACACACGAAGGACCACACACACACACTAAAGGCGGCGGCATTTTTCAGTAACGTGTTACTTGTTTTTGTTACTCGTTTGTGTTTTGGTTGTCGAAAATGAGTAACAAGTTGGGAGAATTTATCTGTTTGGGAAAATGGATAACAGTTGGGGTAACTCAGTTGTTACTCCTATGGCTAGACATATGAAGTTAAAATATGAATACAATATAAAGTTTAGCATTTATTATAGATCTTATTATATTTATAGTAATAAACAATACATTATATGCAAATCATTACCATTATACAATTTTGCAAGCATTATGAAAAGAGTGTCCAATTTTTCTTTTGACTACGATCGACTCGTCTGGCTAACCACGACCGAACCCACTGTCTTTTTTGCAGCTCTTGTAACTGCTCCACCTGCAGTAGCAACTGAAAATACTTGTAAAATATCCCGAAGAGTTTCTAGTGTGGGTTCCATGGTGCAAAATGTGTTCACTTCACTAAACTGTGTGTTGGTGTTGGACGCCGAAACAAATAACAAAACATTCCCTGTATGACACAAGCGGTTTGTTTTCCCAACGGGTAACCAAAACGAGTAACATGTTAGGCCTACTGAAAAATACCTAGCGCCTTAAGGACCCTGAAATCGTGTATGAAAATTGGAGGCTTCTGACTGTTTCTTCTGACTATGCCACGAAACAAGCTCTTCCTATATAGGTGGTGCAATAATATAGGTAGTGGTAATAATTGAAGGACTCATTTACCTTCAACTTTCCGACTACAACACCTTAAGGTACCAGAACGACCATACAAAAAGGAACACACACACACACACACACACACAAACACTAAGGTTGTACAGTTGGTGAAGGGAGTTTGTTTACCTTCATGGGGGTCCCTCTATACCCTACAACACACATCTTTAGTTGACCATAATGCTCTCTCCTTTAAGGGACCCTGCGGTATAGTCAGAAATTGGAGATAAATGAGTCCTTTACGGGGGTAGGTAATTCACTTTTGTTACATTGGAGTGCCATGATTCCTCCAAATTTTTATGCCAGGAAACAGGACCAGATGAACAATAATAATAAGGCATAACCTGTTACCTTTAATAATTTGGAGTAATCATTTGCTACATATTTACCAAAACAATGCACTATATACCCTCTTTACCCTCACCTTTTTCACCCTCCTCTTCCACGTCCTCCCTCCCACCTCACTCCCTCCCTCATACCTCTTTCACCCTCCTCTTCCCCTTCACCCCTCCTCTTCCACGTCCCCCCTCACCCTCTCCCTTCCCCACTCCCCGCCTCTTCCAACTCCGCCCTCCCTACCCTACCCCTACTCCCTCCTCTTCCCCTTTACTTCCCTCCCTATTCACCCTCCTCTATCCTCTCGACCCTCCCCCCTACCCTACCCCTACTCCCGCCACTTCCACGTCCCCCCTCCCTCCCCCTCACCCACTTTCACCCTCCTCTTACCTCTCTTCCCTCCCCCCCTCCCTACCCAACTCCCGTCTCAGGTACCCGTTGATGACATGTACAATTTTCCGCTCCAACACCTTTCGTTTGTTCAGAGGGCCATTAGGGGCGTGTCGGGTCAGCGGGGTGCCCACTCTCACTCCAAACTCACCCTTATAGACCGTCGGTAAGGGTGAGAGTGGCTCGGTTTAGGCCAGGGGTGGGAGGTGAGGGATACCATCGCATATTTAGTGATCCTCCCCTACCCTACCCTACCCTACCCACCAATGTACAGTCAGCCTCAGGAATTCATACACATAGCATTGGTTAAAAGGAAGTGTTTATTCTGCACATATTATAAGGATAAATTCTGCAGACTGATTCTAATATTAGCCAAATAATATTACTAGGAAATTTTGATGTTAGGAAATTTAATGTTTGTACTTAGTTTTTTAGTTAGTTGTTACGAAGCATTTATGTCACAGTGGGGTGTATGAATTCCTGAGGCCGACTGTACCCCAACCGGTCCATCCATACCCTCATACCCAAGGCCCCATCCCTCTGCCTGGCAACTCCAACACTGCCTAAGTAATGATCCAACCAAGACCTACACTTTGGCATGGTATGTAGAGATAAAACTAATATACATATAGGATTTCCATAAGGACCCTATGCTCGTGTATGTACAGTCACGAGCACTAATAAGTATACAGGTGTGCTTCGAATACCTAGAGACAGTAAATAAATGCACAATAATATCTCCACTGGAATTACTTCGTTGGTGAAATTGGACTGTTCGAAGCATCAACCAAACCTGTATACTTATTAGTGCTGGTGACTGAACATTGGAGGCTTCTGATTCCTCCTGACCTTTAGTTCTTCAAGTGTCCCTCTTTTCTTTCTATTTCCTTCCTGCTTGCTGTCACACCTCTCTATCACCTTTTTCTAGCAATATATGACCTCGCTGTTGCGGCGCCTAATATCAATCAATCAATCAGTCAATCGTAAAAAAAAAAAAAAAATCTGCTCCCCGGCCGGCAATAACAACTGTGAGCGCTTCATAGTGGTGACGTCACAGGAGGGTTGCCAACTTGTTATGGTACCTCCAAGTGGTGTGGTTTGGCCTCCTCCTGACCCAACTATGTGATGACATGTACAATTTTCCGCTCCAACACCTTTCGTTTGTTTTAGAGGGCCATTAGGGGCGTGTCGGGTCAGCGGGGTGCCCACTCTCACTCCAAACTCACCCTTATAGACCGTCGGTAAAGGTGAGAGTGGCTCGGCTAGGGCCAGGGCCCCGGGGGGTAGGAAGGGAGGGATACCCTGGTCCTTCACGTCTGGTCGGCGTGTTGGCGGCTTCATTGAGGTGGATTCCTACACTTGGGTGGTCCGCTCAGCTACAACGATCTCACATCACAAATTTTATACAACTTGTGGAAGGACAGTACTATATAATAATATGACTTGATATACTTAAAGAAACCCATATCACTATATATATTTAAATTATTATATCCAGGAATACTTTCTGTGTGTTTAACAATACATGCTGGAAGTTGTATTGGCCAGCGACATGCCGCAACTCCTCAGATTTCGTGTTAGTCCGATTTCACACTTCGACACCTTGTGTTTGTTTTGTGGTCAGAATGGGCGTGTGAGCCCCGCGGGGTGCCCTCTGTGAGCCAAACTCAACCTTATGAACCGTCCATAGAGGCCAGAGTAGTATGCTGTACCCAACACACTGCCTGGGGCACAGATACCATCGCCAGGGTATGTACCCAGCCAGCCCAGCCCAGCCCTGCCCTGCCTGGTCTGCCCTCACCTTTTACTCTCACTCCCTCTAAACCAACATTTTAACAACTAACTCCATTTACTTATATAGTGTACAACACGTATTGCGATAATGTATTATCTTTATTCTAATACTGTATATATTACCACACAACAAGCATACACAGATTAAATCACTTGTACGCAAACGGAATTTTTATGTTGATACTTCTTATCTGCATTGAATCCCCAAACCAAATAGTTGTTAAGAAATCAGTATGATGTTTATATGTAGTGGGAGAGGATGAGGAAGGATATTGTTAGTGCCTCATTATACCCTCTTCCTTCCTTTCCTACCCACCCACCGTCTACCTGCCTGGTGGGTCGGGGCTCATCAATCACTGGGTAGTTTAGCTGTCATGTCCAATTTCACGGTCCGACACCTTTTGTTTGTTTTGCGGTCAGGATGGGCGTGTCGGCGCCGCTGGGTGCCTCTCCACCAGCCATTCTCACCCTTATGGACCGTTCATAGAGGTCATAGTGGCCTGTCCTGCCCCCCCCCCCCCCCCCCCCACCACACTGATAACATCTCTACCACCAC